>CATIWR010436997.1:0-39737 GCA_949677035.1 Omphalea diandra | reverse complement strand
CTTTCTTTCTTTCTTCCTTAGCTCTCTCTCTCTTCTGCTATAACTCATGTCTAACCCCTTAACTATGATCATAATGGGCCAAAAATTCCACTTGTAAGCCTATTGCAACAAGATAAAATCACGGTATTGCATTTCTATTGGTTGAAAGTTCACTTTCCTCTTTTAGTCCCTCATCTTCACTCCTTAAGCACTTCCATCCATCTACTAATTCCTAGATGTTCCTTGTACTTTAAAATAAGCTCTATAACACATTATTTATGATGTTATAACAAGCACACAATGTAAAATAAATTGTCATGCAAATATACAAACACTACATATATGTTTAAGTGTCCTAAATGCAACGGTGCAAGTGTCATTATTGTGCTTCTACAATTCACGTCTAAATGATTATTTATCCAATGCACATGTTCATGTGATAATGCCAATGAATATGGAAAAGGATGTTACATTTTTCTTTCCAACAACCTTAATACTTGAAGTTTAAGGTGTTGAGGCTCTAATGAATGCAGTGGATAGAGATGTAGAAGAAGAGACTCCATTGAAGCTTAGAGTGTGCGTAATCAAGGAAGGTCTTTATGATATAATGAGTGCATCCTAAGCTTCCTTACCCTTATGAAACTTAGAGATAGAGCTTCTAAGCTCAATGATTTCTCCTTTTAAAGAGTCATTCTCTTTTCTTAATAAGGCTAAAGATGAAGATGATTTGGAAAGAATTTCTATTGACTTCTTGAGTCCTTCATTTGAAGCTCTCATTTCACTTACAAGGCTATTAAGGGATTTGAATTCATCCTCTAATTTATTGCATTTCTTCTTATAAGTTTTCATTTGTGACTTATATTTGTCACATTTCATGGTGAGAGCTTCTAAAAGCTCATCATCTACATCATCTAAATCATCATATTCAGAATAAGAATGAGGAGATTACCTCATTAGGAGAGTCCTCTTGAGCCATGAATCATATGTTGGCAATCTCTTCTTCTTCTTCATCTTCACTTAAGTTATCATCTCAAGTGGCTTTGAAGCTCCTACTCTTCTCTTTGTCGCATTTATTCTTCTTATTTAGCTCAGGGTAATCATACTTAATATGACCTTGATTGCCACACTCATAATAAGTGACATCATTTGATCTCTCTTTGGGAGTTGGAGCTGTTTTCTTAAAGTGCCTTCTTTATTTTTTTCTTCTAATCAACTCCTTGGTCCTTTTAGAATGCATTATAAGTTCCTCCTCCTTCCTATCACTCTCCTCTTCATTTGAGGCTATTTCTACTTCTTTTTTCCTTTGAAGATGATTTGCCAAGGTCATCTTTTTTTAGTTTTTTTTTCCTCCCCGTGACCTATCATTCTCTTCATTTCTCCATCTTTCTTTAAGGCCAAATCATGAGTCAATAGTTTACCTATCAAGACATCTGTTGGCACCTTCCCTATTATAACAAGACAAAATCATGGCGTTGCATTCCTATTGGTTGGAAGTTCACTTTCCTCTTTTAGTCCCTCTTCTTCACTCCTTAAGCACCATCATCCATCTCTTAATTCCTAAATGCTCCTTTTATGTTAAAATAAGCTCTATAACACCATTATTTATTATGCTATAACAATCACAAAACATAAAACAATTTGTTATGCAACTATACAAACACTACATATATGTTCATGGTTCAAATTGCGATTGTTTTTTTAGATTTTTGTTCACCTAATGTCTTTATTTTTATGCTTTTTCTTGTATGGTGTTGGATTAACTCTTTCATAAAGTCTCATCTTTTTGTCATTTACTTTGCAGATCATCTTCTTTGTGTTTTTCCTTTCTTTTCATTTCATTGAATCTATTATCGCTCTATCTTTCATTCTTGGTTCATCTTTAATGAGTGTTGACTTAATTCCTTCTCATTTTATATTTCTTTATTGGCTTTACAGGTTGGGACATACCTTTTCCATTATTGAATTTATTCTCATTTTACATGGGCTTAGAAAATAATTGTCTAAAATTACTCTTTTTTAGCACTTTTTTGAGTCACTAAGGCTTTTATTTAGCTATCTCAATGGCCTTTTTAGTTTTTAGACTTGGTATGAGTTCCTTTTTGTCTTTACTTAGCATTGACATTTCTCATCTACGAAGTCTTTATGTGCATTCCTTTCTTCATTGGTTCCTTTCCTAGTTAGGTTTTCTACAATTCTTCCAGCTATGCTTTAGATCTTCATCGCTTTTATGGATATTCTACGTTGTCTTAATTTCTTCATAATACAAGTTTCCATTCTAGTCCATTATAGTGTTTGAATTGCCCTTTTTTTTTTTTACCATATTCATGTGATACAAGCATTTTAAAAACAACACAAAAACTTGAAAAGATAAAAAGTAAAGTGAACAAGCAATATAGGTAATCTAAGGATACAAAAAAGACATGATAACTTGTTAGAACTTTATTAATTCCTTTTTAGGCATCTTAGTCATACATTTTGAGGTCATGCAAAGTTTTAGCAATCAACACAATTCACACATCTCTTGTGGCTTTTAATATGAGATTTGACTCTTTTGGCCTATTGCTTTTAGATTATTGCTTGTTGGCCTTTTATGTAGCTACTATCTCTTATTGGCTAATCACCTTTATTAATATCTATAGTTGTGCAATGTTCTTTTTCTTCATTAGCCCATTCAACCTAACTCAATGCATCAAACTTCATTTTGGGATTAGAGGGCATGACTATTTTTTACTTACTATGCCCACTTATTAGGACTTGCTATAGCCCACTTGTTAGATTTATAATAGAGGATTGCCCATGCCTACTTATTATAGTTCTACTTGGATGTTCTTTGTTGAAGTTGTCCTATCTTTCTTAAGTCTAGTTGACCTTCCTAATTGACCACATCAAATGGTTTGACAAATTTTATAGATGTTAGCTTCTCTTCAGGAGTTTGTGATTCTATTATGATTGTTTGATCATTCTTGTGTTAGGGCAACCATACAGGGGTAAAAAAAAAAAAAAGGTTTCCTTTGAGTTTTAGGATGCATCAAGTTGAGCTTAAGGGCTTTAAAATATGTTACGCTACGTCTAGAGGTCATTCTATATGGATGAAACATTACTCTTTCAAGAAACTTTGCTTTCTCAATCTTGTGTTTATACATGTGGGGTCTTTCATTTCCATGGCTAGCATGTCCTTCTTAAACGACTTTGCATGTGTAGCACCATTTCCTATCTTTGGCATATTTCGCTTCATGTATGTTTTGTCACCTTAGTTTGTCTCTATCTTTTTTATTCTCATGGACCTCTCTCCCTTTCTTTTTCTTTTATAGAGCTTGAATCATTCCTTCTTACTTTATTCTTGCAACTCTAAAGCATAAAATCTCGATAATCTTTTTTCCTATTCTAACTTTATTATGTCATAAGTTTGGAAAACAATTTGATAATGAAAGGATGGATATAACAAGTAAGAAATAATAGCTAAATATTGGATATTGAAAGGATATGATGATTCATCAAAGTTTTGTTAATTCATCTAAGATTAAAACTCATTAGTTACCCATAGTATAAGCATCGAATTTTATACCTTAGGATGCAAAGGCCAATGATGAAGTCACTTAACCAAATCCCCACAATGAAAAAAGGAATTGTCCAAATAAAGGGATTAAAGGCCCAAGGAAACCTTAGAAAAGCCAAAGACCAAGCCTAAAACCTAGCTTGGGGCTTTACAACCCATCACACAGGGCTGTACAGCCCTAAAACAAAGCTGCACATCCTTCCCTAAACCCTAATCTAGAGAATCTTCTGAAAATGGTCTCCTTTTTAAACCCTAGGGTTGTACAAACTTGACACAGGAATGCACAACCCATGCTTAATTGTATAGCCCGCATGTAAATCCTACTTCAAGTACAACACTCTCATTTTCTATGATTTAATGTGTCTATGGTGTAACCAAAACTATTTTTGGCACCATGCACCCACTTGACACCTATAAATCCCCCTATTTTGAAAAGAAGATGAACATTTTGGAAACCCTAACAAAACTCTGACAAAAATGTATTCTTAAACACTCGCAAATATAAAAAGCATAACTAGGCCATTATTCTTACATTTATGCATTACCCTAAGCAATTTTAGAGGATATTGAACTTGTTATGTGCTTCTAAGGGCACAAAATCACTAGGACATACCGAAGATCTTCTTCCCCTCATCTTCCTTCCCCTGTCATTTTTTGTTATTTTGGAACCTAGGAAACTAAGGTTGCACAACCCTCTTCTTGGGTTATATAACATTTCTTTATAACTGGACATCCCAGTTTTCTTGTAGCACAGCATTAAACTCTCTTTGTTCTTTTAGATTTTTTTTCCTTTTCAATGTACCTTTTTTGATGTTCTGTGACTTTAATGACAAAATAGGGTGAGGTCTAATGACTTAAGATCCTCGTTCAACTCAAAAATGGAGTTTTGTTGGTTTTCTAAATGACTTTTTTTTTGCTATTTCTACTTAAAATATTTTTAAGTTTTCTTGTTTCTTTAATCTTAAAGTTTTTTTTTTTCTGGTTTTGCTTTCCACACCTTGGGGCAATGATCAAATGAGGAACTTGAATCTCTTTTGACCTTGATAGTCCTCTTTATATTAGAATTCATTTGTAATCATGTGCATAGTAATTCTAATGCTTTGATTCCTTAGTTTGATATGGCCATTCAAACTTTTGTAATGTTTGATTCTGCCCTAAATGTTTTAGCTCTTTATGAGCAAAGTGGGGGATGGTTCAATGACCCAAGGATCTCACTTGGTTTGCCTTAGGCTAATCAATATCCTTTGAACTTTGCCTTAGGCTAATCAATATCCTCCCAATGCCTATCCTTGTGTATTTCCATTTCAACTCATTTATTCATGATTTATGCATTTTTTTATGTGTTAAAAGATATACATTATGGTGTGTGATGATAAATATGGTTATTATGGACTTAGATATATGTTATGATACCTTAACTATGGAGTTATGGTACGGTGACCATCATGGACCTTATTTGCCTTTCTTTATTTACTTTAATTTCTCTTTACTTATATATTTTCTTTTTTGGTTGACCTATCACTAACTTGTTTCTTCTTGTAGGTGTAGGTGACTACTTGGAATTTGACCATTAAATTAGTATTTACCATTTCCCTATGATGGATTATACAACTGTGTGTGTGAATGGATGATATGCATGTTAATCCTTATACCAAGTCACATGCCCCCTGTCCTTTTTTATATATAAGATCATGGATGATGTGACACATGAATGATAATGCATGCCTTCCTTATACCATGATGCATGATCTCTTACCCCTTTTAGTTGTTGGCTAGAGTTGTTTAAGTGGATCGCGCTTAGATGTCGGCTTAGGGGTGTTAATTGGACTAGTTAATAATTTGGCTAAAATATTAAAGGTTAACCATATATGTTTGAAGGCTGGATCCTTATATTTTGGCAGTTTGGGGGTGCCTAACCTTTTCCTCGAGCTTTACCTAATTTTCAAACCCAATCTCTAATGGAGATGAAGACGAAATGGGCCTTCTAATTGACTTTGAATAGGTTCAATTTTACCTTCCTTAGATTCTTGTCTCAACCAAAAGTCGGGTGGCGACTCCACATTTCCTAAGGATAATACTAATGCATTGTCCTATTTTAGTCCCCCTGATGACCACCATTTAGACTTAAGGCTTTAAACTTGAGTGAGGCCTAAAGAATCCCCTATTGATCCAAACATATGCCACATTTAGGGGTCATTACCAATGTAAATACCCTCGTCCTCTCGATGTCATAAGTAAGATTCTAAGAGTTCAAATGTAGCCGCAACATCCCTAAGTGGTCATAGTGACGACTCCACTAAGGACTCAAAATTGACTTTGCGTTTAATATCTGCTTCACTTTTAATATTTTAAACTTGTTGTTGAGCATTTTCACTATATTCATGTATCCTCCACATTCCACAATGAGCATTAAGTACCCTTAGATAAACCTATGGTTCTCCAAGCTTGAGACCTAAACTCCATTTAGGCTTAGGAGATTGTGAGTAGGATTCATCATTCATGAGCCTAGTACCTTTGGGTATATCGAATGGGTGATCATGACAATGGCCTCCCAAGCTTGTGGGAGCCATTAACCTTAACAAACCTTTCAACTATTAGGTGCATGTAGGAGCCAATAATACCTTAGAATAGAGTACCCCATTTACATATCTTCAAAGGAGAGTGAAAGTCCTTAGAACATTGTTAGGTATCCTTAATGTAAGCGTAAATGTAAACCTATTCCTTTTTATGTAATTATTCCTCATATGTAAATACTTGTGTATTCCCCTTCCCCGTTTTGTAAATATCTTATGTGTACATTCCTCTCTCCTTAAAGGGATATCTTTCCTTGGTAGCATATATTTCTTCAAGTAATGTAAAAAGTTCTTTTTTAGAACCATTATCTATACGTTCTTTTAAGATTTTAACTCTTCCCAATTTGAGGCAACAGTGCATAATCTTTACCCCATGATTGTATAAGAATGGGACTCCACCTAAGAAAGAGCCACTAGACCTTGTGTGCGGGAGGAATAAGGTTGAGAGGATCTTTTGTAAAATGACTTATGCATATCATGCATACATGCATTGATTACGTGCTTATGCATCATATCAATAACCCTTATTTTGAAAACATCATAGCTCCATCGAAACCTTCGTGGAAGAGAAGAGGCAATTGACTCGCTTAGAAAGTAAGACTCTAAGTTTGAGCCAGAAAGTCGACCCAATCATGAAGCCAACCATACCACCAGAGATATTGGACAAAATGATGGTTGACTTCAGCCATAAGATGGAAGGGAGGATTGCTAAAGAAATGAACAAACGAGTTAATGAGATCCTAAACAAAGGCAATAGAGCTATTAATAGAGTTGATAAAAGGAAAGCACCCATGGAAACCCCCTAGCTAGGGGTGATTGATGATGATTTATTTAGAATGAAGGAATACCATGAGAGCAACCTCAATAAGGAAATAGGTAGCGCTACATTTATTCCTAAAAAGACCACAGATAGTAGGAAGGAGAATCCTCAATTTGATGATTTTCGCAAAGCAACTGAAGAAGATACAAAAGGTTTTAGAGGTTTAAAAGGGAAAAACATTGAAGAATTACTTGCTCACAAACCTGATAAAATACTAGCTAATTTCTACATGCTCGAGTTGCCCAAGTTCATAATAACCCAAAATGTAAAGAACCATTTTCATTCGTATGTACTAGTTATGAAAGCATCTGGGGTGCCAACTGATACCATGTTAGAGCTTTTCAAGCAATCATTAGAGGGATCTGCTCAGAGATGGTACTTCAACCAACTAAAGACTATCAGGCAAGATTAGAAAGAGATGACAAAAGCTTTTGAAAGGTACTATGCTTGTAATTCATATCTTGAAGTCACATTGTAGGATTTAGAATCTTTAAAGTAGAAAACTGGTGAGAGCTTCAATGATTACATCAGAAGATGGAAGAATATAGCGTTAGAGGCAACCATAAGCCCTACAAAGAGGAAATAAGTTAAAATTATTATAAAAGGGCTTTATCTAGTATTAACACCAAGATAAGAGGAATGTTGGTTAGAAATTTTGCAAATCTTTAAGAAGTAGGCCTGCAAGCTTAAAAGTTGAAGTTTGAGTCGAGAAGGCAATATGAGGGAAGAAGAAGTGCCTCGTCCTAGCCCCAAATAGAAGGGAACAAGGTGACTACTGTTAATGCAGTAAAGGTACCAAGATAGTTTACAGATTTGGGGATGTCCTTATCTAAAACATTCAAAGGACTATATAAGAAAGGGGTGCTGAAGCCTCTAGCTTCTAGACCACCACCAAATCCACTATCTATAGGGTATGACACCAATGCTTGTTATGCTTTCCATCAAGGGGCAGGCTACAACACTTATGACTACTATAGATTGAGGCATGAGATTCAGGATCTTATCGACAATAAGATAATGGTCCCACTAAACTCTGAAAGGCTTAGTATCTGAGGGAATCCTCTCCCTAACTATCAATAAGTACCTCCTCCAAGTCAAAGGACATTTGTGATAGACTTTAAAGTTCCTGAGGAAGTTGTCATTTATACTATTGAGGAAGTTACAAGGGAGGCCATAATTACTTGCATTATTGATTCTTAAGAAAATTCAGATGAGGAGACTCGATAAGTGTGAAGGAGGAAAATGATCCATCCATGAGAAGAGATCAATGAAGAAAGTGAGAGTGAGCGAGTGTACTATGTAACTCATAGTAGGAAACACTATCCTAATAGAGAAGCGTTGAAGGAACCAAGGTTTGAAAATAGGACAGACGAACTTGTTCTGAAGAAGAAAGAGGATCAGATTAGTGTATGAGAATTACTTATCACCTTTCAAAAGCATAAGAAGGCTAACATAGAAGGCCTACCTAGTTTGATAATTTCTAATAAAGCTACCCCAAAAGATGTTGTCACATTGGTGACTCGTAAGGACAAAATCACTTTTTCAAATGAGGATTTGCCACTAGAGGGGAAGGACCATAATTTATCTTTATTCATATGAGCTGAAGTAAAAGGAAGGCATACTCTGTATATATGGTGGATGATGGATCTGCAATTAACATTTGCCCTGCAAAGTTGTTACAGAAGTTTGGATTATCTGAAAAAGACTTGGAGGTTTATGATATATGATAATAGTAGAAGACCAATTGTAGGCGTATTCAAGACTATAGTAAAAACATGAGTAGTTGAGACCATGGTGGAGTTCACAGTCTTGGACATTCTGATTACTTTTTTGCTTTTGTTAGGGAGGCTATGGTATCTTTCTTTTAATGGTGTGCCTTCCACTGTTCACTAGAAGGTTAAGATTCCTCATAAAGGAGAGATTGTGATCGTCTGTGCAGATGCAAGAGAAATTATATTAGCATTCACTGTGGTTGTTTTTCACTTTTAAGGATTTCAAGTTGTTGAAGTCACTAACAAGTGGGATGATTCTAGGGTAATAGGGATTATGAAGAACATGAACTTTCTTCTAGGACATGGGTTAGGGAAGAATTCTACTGGCATATTAAAGTTCCTAAAAATTCCCACTCAGACTATAAGGAATGGGTCAGGGTACCATGATGAAAGGTCCAAGTAAGAAGTGAGAGATTTGCGTATTGTTATACTTCTTTATGGAAACAAGGGAAGTCCTTGGAAATATGGAGTGAGGAACCATTCAAAGTGAGAAGTCAGTGTGCAATGACATGGATGAACTTGATAAGGCTTTTTTCTAGTTAGATGTTGGTGAACTGGGTTATTAGAATTATCAAGACTTATCAGAAGAGGAGAATGGTAAGAAGAATGGAAAAGGGATTGCAAGAATGAAGAATGATCAATAAACATGTCAATCTATGGTGTTGTTCAACCCTTAATATACATGGCCATGGAAGGATAGGAAAAAGATCATTGATGAACATATTAAGTAGTCTTTGCTAGATCAAAATTTTTTGTCATCGGGAAAGATCATGCTAGAAAAGGGTTCGACTTGAGAAAGCATAGCGCACCCTTCATGGACCTAGAATAGGAGTCCACGAGGCCGTGCAAATTCACTGAAGCTGCTTACACTTGGATAAAGTTCGAGGATATTAAGAACATGATCATGAATTCCATTAAAGAAATGGTTGGTCAGGAAATGCAAGGTCACGCAATGGAGACTAAGCCAACCATGATGAAAAGTGAACTCTTTATGCAGACATCTTAAAGGTCGAACTACCACATGATCAGATAAAATAGAGTTTTAAAGGGATTTTCAAACTATCTTAGGGATGGAGGATAAAATAGAGAATGAAACTAAAGTAGATGTTGCACCAAATGACATTGCAGACATTCTGGTTAATAAAGGAAAGAACGAAGGGGAAGCATAGGAAGAGGAGGTTCTCATTGCTTCCCCAATTGAAGCTATCTTTCCAAAGTCTACCGATGTTCATTTCTAGTCTCTTTGAGGATGGTGATGTATTACTTTTTATGTTTAAGGCAATGAATGATGAGTTTACTTACTTATGTGATGTGTTTCTTAATGGTAATGTGCATAACATGCATTGTTTCATGACAATATTTATAATTCTATGCATACCATTACATTTAACCTTAGCATATAAAAAAATTTTAAAATCTTACACATTACCAGTGATGTCACGCTAAAAAGGTGAAGGAAGTTTCAATAGCTACTTAAGAAATAATAGAGGGTCTTTGGTTAGACATATAACATATACCAAGGGTTGATAGATGGATTGTAGAACACAAAATTATGACCTACCCATACACGAAACTAGTCAAACAAAAACTGCAGAGGATGAGACCCCGAGTGGGCCCAGTTAGTTAAGGAAGAAGTAGGAAAGTAGTTAAATGCCAAATTTTTGGAAATAGTAGACTACCCAGAATGGTTAGCTAATATAGTATCAATACTAAAGAAGGATGGAAGAGTGAGGATGGACATTGATTATAAGGATCTAAACAAAGCATACCCAAAGGATGACTTCCCTTTGCTACATATTGACATATTGGTTAACAACGTCACAACATGTGTTTTGTATTCCTTCATGGATGGGTTCTATATGTACAACTAAATTCTTATGGCCATTATAGACAAGGTAAAGATAGCCTTTATCATAGAATATGGGACGTACTATTATAAGGTGATGTTATTGAGGTTAAAGAATGTGGCAACAACATAACAATGAATGGTGATGGCCTTATTACATGATTTAATCCATAAAGAGGTGGAGATATACATAGATGACATGATGGTTAAGTCGAAAATAATGGAAGGTCATTTTGAAGGGAAAAGTTCTCGAAGAGGGTTAATGAGTACAACTTGAGGTTGAATCCATAGAAGTGTGTGTTCGAGGTCACCTCCAGCAAGCTATTGGGGCATATGGTCAACAAGAAAAGTATTGAAGTGGATCTTGATAAGGTGAAGGCAATTCTAGACATACCTACAACTAAGACAGAGAAAGAGGTATAAGGTTTCTTAGGCTGTTTACAATACAATAGTTGGTTTATAGTTAGATTAACCCTTATCTGTGAATCCATTTTCAAGTTTCTAAGGAAGGATCAACCGGTGTAATAGAATGAATAGTTTTAAAAGACCTTCATGAAAATAAAAGATTATCTAACTAATCAATCAGTATTGAAGCTACCAAAGCCTTAAAAACCTTTAACTTTATATCTGATGGTGGAAGATAGTTTTGTAGGTATGATGTTAGCTCAAGAAGATGAAACAGGAAATGAGCACATAATATATTATCTTAGCAAAAAGTTGTTGACTTATGAAGAGAAGTATAGTTAGATAGAGAAGACCTGTCTAGCGTTGGTTTGGGTAATAAAGAAGTCGAGGCATTACTTTCAATCATATGCTATAAAGGTGATTTAAAAAATATACATGGTTATATACCTACACAAGGCTACTTTCTTAATAGAAGATTGACAAAGTGGTTGATCATTCTAACTGAATTTAATATTAAGTATATGACTAAGAAGGTGATTAAAGGACTGGTATTCTCAAAGTATTTGGCATAATAACCCTTTAAAAATTGAGAATCTAAGTCTTCCTAGTTTCTAGATGAGGGGTTAGTAGTAATAGAGCCTTTAGGGTGAAGAGTTTTTTTAACAGAGTAGTAAACAAGAAAATGATAAGTGTACGAGAAATTATGATTTCGTCAAAAGGATAACTTTTTCTAGTAGCCAAGAAGCTTGATTACAAGGTAACTAGTAACATGGTCAAGTATGAAGCATACATGTTAGGGCTCAAACTCATGAAGCAAATAAAGGTCAAGGTAACAGAGGTGTTTAGGGATTCACTGTTGGTCATTTCGTAGATAACATACGAGTTAGAATTGAAGGAAGAACATTTGGTCTCGTATTTAGAGCATGTGAAAGAATTAGTGCATAACTTTTAATGGGTATTATTTCATAATCTACTGAGTGAAGAAAATGCAATGGTTGATGCCTTGGCTACTCTAGTCTTTGCTTGCCATGGGTTAAAGGTGACACCCATGAAACTACTCATCACACTCTAATATAGGACACCATGTTACGTAGATGCAATAATAATGCAAGTGTCAATGGAAAATTGCCCATGGTATTTTGATATTCAAAGATATTTAGAAGACAACGAATATCCTAAAGGCGCGCAAAAGAAAGATAAGGACGTGATCTAGATAATGTCTTTATAGTTCATGATCTATGATAGGGTAATATATAAGAGAATGCCCGACGGAGTTCATCTGTGATGCCTAGCTAAGGAAGAGGCCCATAAAATTATAGAGGAGATACATGTAGGAGTATATGGTCCTCACATGAGCAAAAAGATATCGACAAAGAAAATTATGAAATTAGGGTATTACTAGACTACTATAGAATGTGACTATATTTAGAAGGCTCGAAGTTGTCATGAATGTTAGGTTCACGATAGCCATAGTCATCTGCCACTGATACAGTTACAGAATTTGACCTCACCTCGGCCATTTGCAGCATGGGACATCAATGTGATTTGAGAAATCAAGCCTACTTTTATACGAGGGCATAGGAATATTGTGGTAGAAATGGATTTCTTTTCGAAGTGGGTAGAGGCTAAAGCCTTCAGTAAGCTAGGGGTAAATAAATGGCATGATTCATTGAGAAAAATCTCTTCTACTGCTATGGCATGTTGCACCACATTATTACAAATAATGGCCTCCATTTCCAAACAGAAGTAAGGTATGTTGGAAAGATATAAGATGGTTCACCATAAATCGTCACCATATAAATTACAGGCGAATGGAGTGGTATAAGCAATAAATAAGAATGTTAAAAACATCTTGGCTAAAATGGTGGAGATGTGTAAAGTCTGGTTCGAAAATTTACCTTTTGCCTTGTAGGGTTATTGGACTATGACAAGAACATTAATTAAATGATGTCATACTCTTTGGTATATGGGATAAAGATAGTGATACCGATTAAGTTATAAGTGAAGTCCTTATAGGTATTAGTTGAGTCTAGCATTCCTGACTAACACTGGATAAGGAGTAGACTTAAATAATTGGCTCTATTGGATGAGCAGAGATTGAAGGCCTTGTATCACATCTAATTGTAACAAGCCAGAATGGCTCATTTAACAAAAAGGTTAAACCAAGCAGGATAAGATTGGCAATCTGGTGTTGAAGCTGGAATGATCACAAATTAGGATCCTTGAGGTAAATTCAAGCTGAATTAGGAAGGCCTTTACGTGATCAAGCGAATCTACTTAGGCAGAGCCATGAAACTGGCATATGTAGGTGGAATGAGTTCACTGAGTCAATGAACTTAGACCATTGGAAGAAGTACTTCATATGAGGTGTGAGAAAAGTAAAGTAGCTTGCTAAGTCAAAAACCCAAAAGAGTGGCTTAAGCAAAAATTGGGACATAATAAGAAAAATAAAAAAAAAAAGAAAGAAAAGCTTGCTAGGTTGAAAACATAAGAGGCAGCTTTGGTAAAAGTTAGAGCATAAAAATTAACAAAATGAATATGCAAAAGTCGAAATAGTGTAACTGACCACCAAGGGATCATTGTCATGATAGTTGGACAATGAAGGATGAATGAGCAGAAGACCATGGTGACAAAGGTATTGAGCAAGACAATTAAAAGAACTAATGTGCCAATGTTAAAAGTAAAAGTCATGCATTCAATTACTGTGTGATGTACGAAATGTAAGTGATTTAGATGGAAATACATTTGTGTAATTAACGTAAATTCATATATGTCTTTGAATTAGAATTAAATATAAAATAGTTTTTTCGTTTTTGAAAAATCATTGTCTACTATTTTCTAATGCAATGCCTATAGATTTAAAAGTTATGTAACCATGCCATATAGTCTGCATCATCATTAGGTCGTGGATCTTGGCAGGTGTAAAAGTCATAGATGTGATGACTAGTCTATGTAACGTTAACCCTATCCAGGAAGTGCTAGGAAAAGGGACCCTTTGTAACTGAAGGAAAGAACTACACATCAAACTAAGGAGCGTTGAATTAGCGATGCACGCGAGTTGGGACATAAAATGTACATGAAGCCAAGGTAGTAAGGATGATGGAATCCCCATAAGTCCTTAGGGAGACACACAATAGGTTCCACTGTAGGCAGTTCCAATGGATTTTAGTAGTAGTGATGTGAGACATTCATTTGGCACATTCAGCTCTAGTAGTAGCTAGCCTTAACATATGACAGTTTGCATGGTGCTACGGGTAGTAGATCCTTGCATCCACTATAGGGGTGGCCAATAGTCCCAATCTCTCTTGCAACCATATCTAAAAAAAAGAAGAAAAAAAAGAAAAGAGAAAAAGAAAAAAGAAAGAGAAAGATGAAATAAAGTATGGTCTTTAGGTTAAAAACCTGAAAGGGTGTCGTAAGCAAAATTAAGCAGCCCGCTGGATTAAAAACTCGCAAGAGTAGTCCAAGCAAAAGTTATGGCAATAAAAATAAAGAAAAATAAAGTTTATCACGAGGAAAGATGTTGCAAGGAAAGTCATACTCAAAGAAGTAGTGCGCTCCCCATAAAGGAATCACTGACACCTAAAGACACTATATCTAACCTCATGGTGGTCTTACCTAAAATCATTAGCACAAATGTTGTCCTTAGCTCAGCTCAGTTTAGAAGTAGTAAAACCTGTAAATCGATCTCACTGTCATCCTGCCTTAGTAGATACTTGCCTATCAAAATGATTATTACAATGTGAGCCTAGGCTGCTCGAGCGTGGCCCCTATATAGGAAAAGAATGATGAAATAATTCATAAGGATCTTCTCATTGCCTGATGCGTACCTGGGTACCTCATCATGCTGTAAGTCAAATAGCTCTACCATATTTTTGATATGCAGGTAATCAGGCCAAGGCAATGCAATTTGATCCATTGTTATGACACAGTAGTTAAGAATAACGCCAAACTCCTCAAGTAGAAGAAAAATTTATGTATCCCTAAAATGGAAGGTATGGGTAATGGAGTCCCATAAGTCACAAGCTACCCATAAGAAATATAGGTCAAGACAAATAAAAGAGAGGGAACAAAGAGTAGAAAGATCTTTCCATGGTAGGTCAGACTAAGCTTAGGGCAAAAGAGATCTTAGTAAGGTTCTTGCCATGCTTAGGGAGTTGGAGGAAGTGAATGAAGAGAGCAGGCTTGAAATGGACATTTATAGCAAAAGGGATAGACCCATGGGCTATATAGCCCTTGACTAAGGTTATACAACTCTTCAATTAGGTTGTACAACCCTTTTTTCAAGGTTATGCAGTCCTCCAGGTAGGTTGTAAAGCCCTTACCCCATCGAGACAGAATGTGCAACCCTCCCTATGGTTTCAAGGGTAATGATAGCTTAGGCATTTGTTCTGTAAAACATATGTGTTAATGAATTAGCAACATATGTTCAGAGACACAATTAGGGGAAGAGAACTAGATTTTTGTATTGCCATATAAAATATCAAGGTTAAATAAAAAATGAAGGCAACACCACCTCAGTATGTCCTAGAATGCCTTAAGCAAGCATTTGAAAAATAGGGCTTTCAAATTGCCTAATAAACTATACGAATGTGCAAATATATATCAAATGTACTGTACCAGGAATTAAGAAAAAAGGGAAAATAACATAAATAGCTAAAGAGGTAGGGGTCTCAAGAGCTCTGTTGTCTTCACTTCTGGAAGATGTTGCCATAAAATTTTCGGCCTTGCCATTTGTCTACACACAACCATGATCTCTGGCTACCTAGGCTAAGTGCTCCATCTTTATCTCCACCTCTGTTATGTGTTCTGGTGTTGGATCATCTCCTATGAAAAGCATGAGGGTTAGGATATGTAGGCCATAAAACATACAAAGCACGAACCATGAATATGCATGCACATATTATTTTATTTCACTAACTTGCATAAAGCAAGTTTGTTGCGTCACGACCCTTTTTAGGACACTAATTGAATTGACAATGGCCTCTGCTCAGATGTAAGAAGTTTGAAAACAGAGAAAAGGAAAACAATCTTAAAAGTATAGTTTGTAAAATAATTAATAAATAATAAACATTCAAAGAAATAAGGCACTTACATGGGTGGTCTCAATAGATAGACTGGGTGATTTGCAGTGACATCATCGACCCAGTCAACGAAACCATACAAGACTCCACAAAGTTGTCTAGCATGAATCCTAAAGCTCCCATCATTACAGGCTCCATGCCTACTTAACAAATTAATGGGTCCGTTTGTAACCTCGAATGGCAATCGAGCCAAATCTAAAAGTAAAACCAAAAGCTGTTAGGATGCTTGGGTTGTAGTACCTTAACCTATGTACTATAGGGCAATCCCTTTATTATGTGCATAGCATGAAAACATGCAGATAACTACCTTAGTCAAAGGAAGGGTCCCTATGGTCGCGCTAATCATCCAAGACCTATAAAGGACTCTTGTGGAAGATAATTGCTCATAGACATGTAATGCAGGGCTGCAACCAACTCCACACCCCTAAGATCCCTCGCCTTGAATAAACTAGTGGGCAGACACTATGGAATAGGTTGCTAGTCTAAACCATCACGCTAATGAAATATGTGTTCTACTAAATATAACTCCCGAATAGAGGGCCCCATCATTTGCCAAAAACTGTAAGGAACAAACTCCTTCTTTGCCACCTCTAGCGACCAAGTCTCCACAAGTCCCCTTCAGTCAACGTGCAACAACAATAAAGACAAAATCACTATAAGTATAAGACCAAATAGTGTGATAGATAATAATCACTAATACAATGATGTCAATACAGGAAGAATACCTAGTCCATGGTGATCGTGTTCAGGGAACACACCTGATACCCATCAAAGAATCTTCACAGCTTTATACACTCTATCATGCAAAACGAAGGTAGTTGCCCTCCACACCATCCACATGATCCAGTCCCTGCAGCAGGCCTACACGACAGCCTACACCTATCAATAAGGAATGATATGAGCATTAAAAAAATGAAGTAGGACTAAAGTACGAAGAACAAAGGAGATAAATAATACTCACAATCAAGACTCTCTATACATTGCACTTATAGCCCTAACACTGGGAGCACCAGTCAAGGTAATGGTAGAGGTATGCTAAGGCCATAAAGCCCTAGTCAAAGTGGTGTATGAAGATCAGGTTCTTTAGTATAGACACTAATAGCTTCACCACCTCAAAAGTATTTGAGAACACAGATCTTGATAAGGCATATAGTAAATAATAAGATGCGTGCTTATCGACCACCTCGGCGAGGCAATCATCAGTAACAATAGGAGCATCTATCTGAATGCTTATTCACATCACTATCCTGCTCCCCTTCAATAAGGGAACACAACTAAGGACTCTTTGAAAATAATCTTATTGGAGAACTGGTTAATGTACACTAGAGTCAGTAGGTAGAGGAATGCCTATAAACTGTAACCTGGTCATAAAGATGAAGTCCCCAGGATGATCGTAATCTTATCGATCAAGGGCATATGAAACGTTTGAGTCGTGTCCATCCACAGCTGCACCAATGCATGCACCGTCAATAGGTCGATCCTTGACGTCTCGTGAGGTAGCATCCATATGAAGGTGTAGATCCTAGCCCTCTCTAGATGGGTTACTACTCCAGGGTGCAATATATGACCCCACGCCCTAATAGGACCATTGGAGCTACCTTCTTTTTGGAAAGAAATAATCCCTTAAAGATGAAAAGAAAGAGGCAATAAAATATATATGCATGGTTCATTTTGCACAATTATACTAGCTCACAAAATAAGAGGATAGTGAATCCTAGTTGCTAGGGTTCGCTAGGGCTAAAAAAAAAATCAGGAACAAAACGCCATGAGACCAATAAGTTTAAAGACAATAATGAATTAGTCACTCAGTTTTGTTCCCTAATTACTCAAGAATCTTTCTATAAATTAATTTTAATTATCTATTTATACATGTTGTAACGTGAAACATAGGGCACATAAATCAAGGCAATCATATAGACTTGAAATAAATTTCACTAAAATAAAAGGTGAATATCCTAAAAAATTATTTCTAAATATATTATAAGCTAACTTAATGTTCGCAAGTAAGAAATAAAAAATAAAATAAAATTGACAAGAAGGAAAAAAGGGCCCTACAGCTCTCGAGGTTGCTCTTATAAGATGATGATACCAATTGTAGACCATTGAGTGTCATCAACTAGAGGAACGCCTAAAGGAATCATCCTTACAATCATGTTCTTCAGAGGGCTCACCCACTCGAATCTCCACTAGGATCATAGTTGATTTAGGGCATCAAGAGTTGAGAGGTCCCCGTCGAGAAACTCCTCTTGAACGTCGAACATGTCATCGTCATGAAATTTGACCTATCAGTCACCTGAAGGAGCTATGGTATCCTAAGAGCTATGTTTAAAGCCTAGATGGAGAAAGCTTGGAGAGGGAGGAGGAATGACACAAATGAAGACTCTTTTATAGTAGCCTCGAGTAGTACAGCTCTAGTAAGGTCATATAGTCCTAGAGGGTTGTATAGCCCTGCTGAGCTGAACTGGCCCTGTCTTGGCTTGGCAGGCCCAACTCTTTCCTTAGCCTAGCGACCCTAGCTTCCTCCTTTGCCCAAAATAACCCCAGCCTCTCTTTGAGCTTAATTATGACTAAAATACCCCCAGTTTCTGATCAAGCCTTATTACGACCAAATTATAAAAATTCCACTAACTTTCCAAAAGACCCCACAATACCCAAACTACCAAAGCATACTAATTCCTTTCTAAATGCCTAGGGAACACTCTAAGTTTCCCTATTTAGGTCAAACCACTAAGATACCTGTTAATAATAAAATTGCCCTTTCCATAATCTCAAAAATATTTTCAAGGAAAATCTCTTTCTCCTAAAAATAGCAATACCTAAGGAAGCACTTCAGCCCCATGCCCGATTACCTTTGGATAAGAACAAACCCCCAGGATAGTTAAAAGGTTTGTAAGGATATGGATTCAGTTTTACGAATGCAAAAGGGCCAAAATGACACACAAACCACCTAAAGGGCTTCTCTGAGCTAGAATCATCTGTCAGAAAGACTAAAGCACCTATGAATAGTTACCAAAACACCTTATACTTGCTAGAAGGCTGCAAAAACCACTTCAATACTTATTTGAGAGCTACTAAAAAGTTACAAAACACCTAGTAACAGCTCAAAAGCTGTCAGAGCTGCTTCAGTACCTGTTTGAGAGCTATTGAAAATTTTGTTAAAACATCCAGTACCTAATAAAAAGCTACCAAAATAGCTTTAATACCTGCTTGAGGAGCTATTAAAGACCTATATCCTTGGGTATCCTTACTAATGCTTACATTTTATACTTTGCTTTTTTTTTTTTTTTTTGTGAACTATTCAAACTATCATTTTTCAAATGCTATTTTCCAAGCCCCACATAATACTAGGTAAATTGTAAGCATCAAATCTTAGACCTCAAGATTTAAAGCCCAATGATGAAATCACTGAATCAAATCTCTATAATCAAAAATAGAATTGCCTAAATAAAGGGATGAAATAACCTAGGGAATCATGGAAAAGCCAAAAACTAAGCCTAAAACTAGCCTGGGGCTGCTATCTAAACTTGATGGGTTGTACAATCCCTCAAGTAGGTTGTACAATCCTAAAGTAAGGTTGCGTAGCCTTTCTTAAACCCTAATCCAGAGAATATTTTAGAGATGGTCCCCTTATTCAACCATAGGGTTGTACAACCCTGACACTGGGATGTACAACCCATGTTTGGCTCTACAACCCATATATATACCCTAATTCTAGTGCAAACTCTTATTTTTTGTAATTGGATGCATCCATGGTGCAACTAAAACTATTTTTAACATTGTTCACCCACCAAAAGTAGAAAACCTATATATATAAGAGAATTTGGGAAACTTTAACAAAACTCTACCAAAATCTATTCTCAAACACCCCTAAAAGTAGAAAACCTAAACCCTAACCTCACCTCACTCTCTCCAAGGTAGAATTAGGCCTTTATTTTTATATTGTGTATTACCTTAAGCATTTTTAGAGGATATTGAACTTGTTATATGTTTATGAATATAAAGACATAACTAGGACATACCAAGGATCCTTCTTCCCACCTTCTTCCTTCCCTTTTATTTTTCTTTTTATTTTTTCTATTTTGAAAAACTAAGAAATTAGGGTTATACAACCTTGTTGGTGGTCCATACAAAACTCTTCTTAGGCTATACAACCTTTCCTCATGGTTGTTCAACCTAGTTTTCCTATAACATAACATAATACATTATTTATTCTTTTAGATTTCTCTCTTTTCAAGGTACTTTTTATGATGTTATGTGAGTTCAATGACATAATAGGGTGAGGTCTAATGACTTAGGACCCATATTCACTTTAAGAATGGAGTTTTGTTAGTTTTCTAAATGACTTTCTTTGCTATTTCTACTTAAAATGCTTTTGTGTTTTCTTATTTTTTTTATCTTAAAGTTTTTTTTATTATATTTTTTGACACCTTAGGGCAATGATCAAGTGTGGAACTTGAATCTCCTTTGACCTTGATAGTCCTCTTTATACTAGAGTTGTATAGTCATATGAATAATACTTTTAATGCTTTGATTCCTTAGTTTGATGTCAGCATTCAAACTCGTTTAATGTTTGGTTCTGTCATAAATGTTTGAGCTCTTTATGAGCAATGTTAGGAGGATTCAATGGCCTTAAGATTTCACTTGGTTGAATCTTTGGCTTTGGTCAATCAATATCCTCTAAATGCCTAGCCTTGTGTATGCCCATCTTATCTCCTCTATTCATGATTTATACATTAATGTGTGTTACAAGCTGTACATTTTGGTGTGTGAAGATAAATATGGTTATTATGGACTTTGATACATATTAGGATACCTTGACTATGGAGTTATGGTATGGTAACCACCATAGACCTTATTTGCCATAATTTATTTTATTTAATTTCTCTTTACTTATTTGTTTCCTTTTTTGGTTGACCTATCATTAACTTGTTTCTTATTGTGGGTGTAGGTGATTACTTAGAATTAAACCATGAATTTAGTCTTAACCATTTCCCCATCATGGATTATGTGATTATGTGTGTGAATGGATGCTATGCATGTTAATCCCTATGCCATGTCACATTCCCCCATTCTTTATATATATATATATATATATATATATATATATGATTATGGTTGATGTGACGTGTGAATGATAATGCATGCCTCCCTATGCCACGATGCATGATCCCCTACCCCTTTCAGTTGATAGCTAGAGTTGTTTAAGTGGATCGTGCTTAGATGTATGCATAAGCGCGTTAGTTAGTCTAATCAATAACTTGGCTAAAATATTAAAGGTGAACCAAAGATGCTCAAAGGCTAGATCCTTATATCCAAGCGATTTAGGAGTGCCTAATCTCTTCCCTAATCCTTACCCAATTTTGTAACTCGATCTCTAATGGGGTGAAGATGAAAAGGGCCTTCTAATTGACTTGGATTATGTTCAGATTTTTCCATCCTTGTATTTTTGTCTGACCAAAGTTGGGTGGTGACTCCACATTTCTTAGGGATAGTATTAATGTATTATCCCATTTGGTCCCTTGATGACCATCATTTGGACTTAAGGCATTAAACTTATGCAAGACATAAAGGATCCCTTATTGATCTAAACACGTGCCATATTAAAGGGCCATTACCTATGTAAAGATCCTCGTCCTCTCGATCCCTTGATGATTGATAAAAGGATGGAGTCACAAGCAAGATTTCACTCGTTGGAATGTAGCTGTAAAATCCTGAGGCACTTATACCAAGCTATGCAAAAGTTTTAACAATAATGTGTTTAGTGAATCCTTTATGATCCCCTTAATATAATTTTATAGACCTTATTAACTTGATGACAGTTACTTTTATCCATCTTGCTCATTTTTTTTAATGACCATTTTCGTTTTTTAAGCATGGCATTCATGTCAAAAAATTCATATGCATGAAGATTAACCCATAATTCATACATAATCTAACATGAATTTAATACACATATATGTTATCCCATTTAATAATGGTAATCATAAATTGATTCCCAACTAGGTATATGTACATGACACAAAGAGAGAGAGAGTTGGAATTCAATTGACGACCTGTACTTCGTGTGTTTATATACAAAATTTTATGCTCCAAAGTACTAAAACTTTATGCTTCACTATCTGAAATAAATAATTATGATTTGGTGAGTCATGATTAAATGTATAAAAATAATAATTGAATTCTAATGGCATAACCAACAATCAACTATTATTAGGATACATTACAAGTATAAAAAGTAATTACGCAAATGCAAATGCAATAGATTGATTGATTTTATAATGACTTTATAATGCAAACACTGATCCTTATCATGACCTTGCAATGTAAACATTAATCCTTAGAATTAATATGATTAAAGTGACATTTCATTTGGTTGGCCAATAAATAACATTTCATTCATTTGATCAATAACATGTTTCATAAGTATAACGTATTGGTCCCTTTTCCAAGTAATTTGCAAGTGTTTGAAAAACGAGTTATAACATCATTTTAGTTTCATATGCAAGTATTCATTCATAATGGTATACCAAGTAATCATTAAGATTATATAATTCTCACTTGACTTGCATTCATGTTAGCCTAAGTTGGTCAAACCTAACTCAAAGGCCTCTTTTGATGTTGACAGTGAAGATTGATAGGTACCAATGTCTTGTTTAAGTATTGTTTTTATAGTTTCTAAGTTAGGTTTACATTAGAAGTTAGATAGAAGTCTAAATCTCTAGCATTTAGCAAGGCATCCAAATTTATGGTCAGGATCCTCCAAGTCATGATCGTGACCTTGCAACAAGGATGGATGAACTTTGGCCATATGAATTCATGGAGGAAATCACAGCCTCAATCCAGTCGAAGAAGACTAAATGACGCATAAAGAGATTCGCGGTGGCATTCAGTATAGAGTCACGATCGTGAATTTTACATCTAAAAGGAGGGAACCGAGTTTGCAATCATAACACGCCAAGTGTCCAAGACAACTATTGGGATATCAAAATTTTGGAGGGCGAAGCACTTGTCATGATCGTGACCCAAAAAAATGTTTTCTCCTCACCAAATAGAAGGATTTGCGGTCCCTATAGTGTCCAAGAAGGATCTCAACCATGACTGTGACTTTTGGTTGGTTAGTTAATCACAACGATTATATTTCTTGAAGCACCAATGGTAATAGGATATATGGACTAGCCATTAGACATAAAATGTGGTTTTCTATTGTGATTTTAGTCTCCCTAATGAAAACTAGAAAATCGCGTCAGCAAATTGCAAGTCACCACCGTGAAATCAGTCTAACATGCATTTAATGCAAAATCTATCTAGCTTAGCTTGGAGATTTAGGCATAGTTTGTTGGCAACGTCTCTTTAGTGGATGTTGCCAATAAATGCTCTACCAAATAGGCATGAATGAAAGAGAATTTTATTAATTATAGCCAAATTTTTGTAAAATTACTTCATAACTTCTTATTCTTTGATTGTGAGTTATTGTTATTGGGTGTAAGCATTAAACACCATTGTATTTAGGTTGAGAGTTAGTCTAGTTATCAAAACCCTTGTAATAGGTTAAAGTGTGAGCCTATGTAAAACACTTGAGTAAGGTTTTATGTGAGCCTTGAAACACAAATTGTAGGGTTGTGTGTGAGCCATCAAAACACATTGTACAAGTTTAGGATGGGCTTTGGAACACCACTTTAAGTTGAGTGAAACATCTAATTGTCAAGAACTGGGGAGTGGACATAGAGTTTATAAACACCTAAAACCATTATAAATATCTTGTATTTGTTCTTTCTACTTTCTCTCCAATCTCTAAACACTTCATCATCCCTCCAACTTTTGGCTTCCTACCAATTCAACCCCCTTCTTAGTACTCAAAGGCCAACAAATGGTGTCAGAGCCAAGTCTCATTTCAAGCCTTAATTGCATGAGAAAATATCATGGCATAAGAAGGAATCCATACCCATCTAAAGCCATATTTTGATGGATCCAATTACACTTATTCGAATTATAAGATGGAAATATATTTGGACAATGATGTGGTGGATCTTTAGGACATTGTAGCAAAAGAGTGGAAACCACCTACAAAGGTGGTTGATAGAAGTGAAGAATTAATCGCAAGAGAATAATGGGTTGAAACTCACAGTAGATCTAATGGATGGAACAAAAGGGCTATGGCAATCCTTATTAGTTATATATTAAGAGAAGAAATAGGATGGGTCCAACATTGCCTCACAGCTCATGGGATATGGAAGGCCTTAGAAAACTATATTAAAGACACAACATTGGTGAAGTCCAGCAGGCTAAAGATGTATGGGGAGTTGTTTCTGATGAAGGAAAATGAAAACATCACAAGCATGAAAAATAGGCTCCTTTCGATTGTCACAAATATGAAGAAATTTGAAAGGATTCTCACCGATCATGAGGTAAACTAAAAAAAGTCTTAAATCCTTACCTTTTAAAAATTTTAGTGCCAAACTTTGCAGCATCTAATAGTCAAATCTAGAGATTAGGAGATGCAAACTAATGTTCTCATAGCAAAGCTTCTAGCAAATGAGTTAGCCTTAAAGAAGGATGAAGAGAAGAAAAAGATGAAAGGGCAAAGAGACAAAATAGACAAAGTAGAAAAGAAGACCTTGGCTCTCAAATCTTCAACCAAAGAAAAGGAACTGAAGGTTATTTCAAGTGAGGAAGATAGTGATAAAGAAGTAGAGGAGCTGGCCATGCTTTAAAAAAAACAAAAGAATTGATAAGGAGATGAAAAGATAGAATAAACTTTAAGAAAGCAACTCCAAACCTTATGGAAAGAATGGGTGAGGTTACATACTATGAATATGGCAAACAAGGCCACATCAAGTATGACTACCCCAAATTGAAGAAGAAGAAGAAAAGGGATAAGGAGAAGAGGAAGAGCATCAGAGCAACTTGGGATGATAGCTCATATGAAAAAGATGAAGAATAGGAAGTTGCAAATTTGTGCTTCATGGCACAAGATGACTTTTCAAATGAGGTAAGCTTTTTACCCCATTCTTATGAAGATTACGATGAAGTAGATGATGTAGATGATGAGCTCTTAGAAGCTCTCACTTTGAGATGTGACAAATATAAGTCACAAATGAAATCTTATAAGAAACATGCTCCAAACTAGAGGATGGATTTAAATCCTTCAATAATCTTGCAAGTGAGCTGAGGACTTCTAATGAAGAACTCAAGAAATCTATTGAGAGTCTCTCTAAATTTAATAAGAAAGGAAAATGATACCTTGAAAGGAGAGATAATAGAACTTATAAACTCTCTCTAAATTTCACAAAGGGAAGGAAGCTTCGGATATACTTATTATATCTTAGAAACCTCCTTTGGTTAGACCTTGTCTTAGCTTTAATAGAGCTCCTCATCATCAAATCCCCTTTCATAACCTTTATTAAAGTTTCAACACCTCAAACATTCAGTATTGAGGTAGTTGGAAGGAAAAGTGCTTAAAGCACTAAGCCACCATTGCCCAAGGGCAAAGGGAAGGCGCATCAAGGCTTAAAACATATGCCAAAAAGGTCCAATTATGCATATATTTACACCAAGAAACATGTTCACCCTAACACACACATAAATTTTACTACAACACCCTACCATTCGTGCCCATGCTCACGCTCACATCATTATGGTATAAGAAATACCTTTACTCATACCAAGGCCATGTATAAGAGGAAGACTCACAAGTCTAAGCTCCAATATCCTTTTGCTTGAAGTTTGGTCATATTAACATTCATTGTTATATTAAGAAGGCTCATCTCAAATTGGAGGACCCTTCTAGGCCCAACCCTCTAAGACCCAAGTATGTTTAGGTACTAAAACAAAAATGATTTAGTTATGTTGTGTAAGATTGTTTAGTAGCCACCAATGAAGTGAATGATTGGCATGTGGACAGTGGATGCTCAAAGCACATGATGTGTAATAAGAAGTTATTAATGGCCATAAAAGATAAAGGAGGTAGAAATGTCACTTTTGGAAACAATGCCATGGGTAAGGTAATTCACATTTGCACTATTGGTAAGAATAGTTGTTCTCTCATTGATGATGTTTTGCTTATAGATGGATTACAACATAATTTGCTTAATGTAAGTCAATTATGTGATAAGGGTAATAAAGTCCCCTTTGACGCTAGAGAATGCTGAGTTACCACGTTGGTGGATAAGAAGGTAGTCTTCAAGGGTGAAAGGAAGGGCAATACCTATCAAATTGACGTAGACAATTTAGCTAACCAACCTTTCAAGTGTCTTGTGTCACTTAGCAATGAAGCTTGGCTTTGGAATAAAAGACCTAAACATGCTAGCATTGAGCTCCTACAAAGCTTGTCAAAAGGAAAGCTAGTGGAAGTTCTTCTTAAGCTAAAGTTCTTTAAAGACAAGACATGGGGACCATGCTAAATAGGAAAGCAACATCAATCCTCTTTCAAAGTAAAGAATGTTGTAAGTTCATCTAGACCTCTTCAACTTATCCATATAGACTTGATAAGACCTATTAGGAGTGCTAATTTAGGTGGGAAATATTATGCACTTGTCTTAGTAGATGATTACTTTAGGTTTACTTCGATATCCTTTTTGGCTCATAAGTATGACACCTTTGATGCTTTTAAGAGTTTTGCAAAAAGAGTTTGAAATGAAAAGGGTTACTTTATTTCTTTTATAATGAATGACCATGAAAACAATTTCAAAATGAATCTTTTGAGTCTGATTGCTTAGAGAATGAGATTTTTCATAACTTTGCAATAAGATGGTGTTATAAAGAGGAAAAATAGAACACTAGTAGAGATGGTTATAATTATTCTTAATGAGTATTCATTGCCTAATTTATAAAGAGGAAAAATAGAACACTAGTAGAGATGGCTATAATTATTCTTAATGAGTATTCATTGCCTAATTACTTTTAGTCTAAAGCAATCCATACTCTATGTTACATTTCAAATCGTGTTTTCAAAAGATCCATTCTTAATAAAACTTCTTTTGAGCTTTGGAATGGTATACTTCATGTTACATTGCAAATCATGTTTTCAAAAGACCCACTTTTAATAAAACTTTGCCATACCTAAAAGTGTTTGGAAGCAAGTGTTACATCCTAAATACCAAGGATAATCTTAGAAAATTTGATTAAAAAAGAAATAAAGGTATTTTCCTAAGATATTCCACCTTAAGCAAAGCCTATAAAGTTTTAAATAAGAGTACTATAGTTGTTGATGAGTCTATGAATATTGAATTTGATGAATCTAGTAAACTTGAACTTGAGAAAGGTTCTCTTGTTGATAATCATGTAGGTGACTTTGAAACATAGAATTTGACTCAGCCACAAAAGAGATGGCTAAAGACAATAATGAAGGCAAGTCATCAAGAGAAGAAAAGGAACCTTAACATCAATAAGTGGAAACCTCAAATCAAGATCTTCCCAAGGATTCGAGATTCTCTAAGCATCACTCAAAGGACCTAATCAATGGTGATCATCCAAGGGTGTAAGTACTAGATCTCAACTCAATTCTTTAGATAATAATCTTGCATTTGTTTCTCAATTTAAGCCAAAATCTATTAATGAGGCTCTTGATGATGAGAGTTGGGTAATTGCTATGCAAGAGAAATTCAACCAATTTGAGACAAATAATGTATGGGAATTTGTTCCTAGGCCTAAGGAACACCCAATTATATGATGCAAGTGGGTGTTTAGGAATTAGATAGATGAGCAAGGTTTCATTACTAGAAACAAGGCTAGATTGATTGCTAACGGGTATAACCCAGAGGAAGGCATTAATTATGATAAAGCCTATACCCCCATAGCCAGATTAGAGGCCATTAGGATTCTTTTAACATATGCATGCCACATGAATTTCAAACTTTTCCAAATGGATGTTAAAAGTGCATTTTTTAATGCTCTCATTAAGAAGGAAGTTTATGTTGAACAAACCTTGGTTTTGAATCTTATATCTTTCCAAATCAATATTTTAAATTGAATATAGCCTTATATGGTTTGAAACAAGCTCTAAGAGCTTGACACAAAAGGCTTAGTTAAAATGATTTTAAAAAAAGAAAGGTTGATACAACCATGTTTGTTAAAATGCATAATCATGATACACTCATTATGCAAATATATGTTGATGATATCATATTTGGTGCTACTAATTAATATCTTTATAAGGATTTTGCTAAGTGTATGACTAAGGAATTTGAGATGAGTATGATAGAAGACCTCAAATTCTTTCTTAGCCCACAAATCAACCAAATCAAAGAAGGGATTTTCATTAACCAAGCCAAGTATACAAAGGATATACTCAAGAAATTTAGCATGAAAGGATGCAAAGTAGCAAAGACACCAATGAGTGCTACTATCAAACTAGGCAATGATGAATCAGGTAAGTCCATTGATGAGAAGAGATATCGAGGTATGATTGGTTATCTTCTCTATCTTACTGCTTCCATAATCAATATCATGTTTAGTGTATGCATGTGTGCTAGATTTCAATCTTGCCCTAAAGAATCGCATTTTAATGTTATGAAAAGGATTTTTAAATATTTACATGGCACATTGAATTTAGGTTTATGGCATCGTGGAGATTCATCATTTAGCCTTATAAGATATTCGAATGCGGATTATGTCGATAGTTTACTTAATAGAAAGAGTAGTTATGGAACTTGCCAATTTGAATGAGAATGCTTAGTGTCTCGGTTTAGTAAGAAGCAAGTTTTGATTGCCTCTTCCACCGCCGAAGTATAATATATGGCTACAGGTTATTGTTGCACCTATGTTCTTTATATGAAACAACAATTAAAGGATTATGACAAAGTTGTTGATCACATTCCCATCAAATGTGATAACACTAGTGCAATAAATCTTTCAAAGAATCTCATCCAACACTCGAAGAGTAAACACATTGATATTAGGCATCATTTTCTTCAAGATCATGTCCAAAATGGTGATGTAGTGTTAGAGGTTATAGACACTAATTATAAACTTATGGATATTTTCACTAAACATCTAAATGAAGAAATGATGAACTTCATTAAGAGAAAATTGGGAATGCTTGATGGAAGCTCCTTGGAGTGAAAATTGGATCTTTTATAATGTCTGTGTTTGGTATATTATTTTTGAAAGATTGATTGTTATATTTGATGAATGTGTAGTATTCCTCTTTGGACTTCTTAATTCATTATGCAATTGTGTTTCTCTATGCTAATTTGCATGAATTAAGCATCAATATACTAAGTAGATGTAACAACCATTTTCATTTACAACTCATGACATTCATGTCTAAAAATACATATGCATACAGGTTGATTCATCTTACATACATAATCCAACATGCATTTAATGTGTATATATGTTAAATAATGTTTAAGGCTAGTGACTATAAACTAGTTCCTATTTAGATATATGTACATGATATAAGGAGAGAGAGAGTTGAAATTCAGCTGATGACATGTGGTGCATGTGTCTCTATGCAAAACTCTATGCACCAAAGTATCCAAACCCTATGCTTCAGTATCTAAAAAACATAACTGCAATTTAATGAGTCATGACTCAATGAATAAAGGCAATAATCAGATTCTTATGTCATAACCAATAATAATCAAATTACAAAACTGATTTACCAAAAGTTACATGACATGTAAAGGAACATTTTTTATGTTTTACTAATTGTTTAATTCAGTCTATAAAGTCAGCAAAACAAATGACTAATCTCAGGGTGAGTAGGTTTTCAACATGTTTACAATCATTCATAATTAAGGGGTGATATCTCAACAACCATATTAAATTTGAAAAAAATATATTTTACATACATGTAGATAAGACATAAATATACAGCTTTCAAGTTTGGCACATCATCAAATTTAGAATCTATTGCCATCAAATTGTTCAAAAATAGAATTAAAAGACTAATGAAGTTTCATCAGGTTCAAGGACAGTCAAAATCAATGAGCTATATTTCTTTCCACACAACAAATCAAGCAAAACTGGTTTATAAGTATTTATAGGGGATATAACCCTACAAATTTCATGCTTTTCACTTTGTCTAAATCTAAACATAAGGTCATCAAAACGTAAGAAAACAAAAAGACTGAGGTGATTTTGGTTAGTTATGAACCAGCCCTAATGAAAGAGCCATATCTCCTCACACATACTAAATAAGCAAAAATGTTTTACATGTATTTAAGTGGGGCATAAAGCTACAACTTTCAAATCTTTCACTTTCCTTAATTCCTCTTCTAAGGTTATGAAATTGTGGGAATAAAGTTTTGCTCTAACAATAAAACCAACACAATTAGCTCTTATTTCTCTTGAATTTCAACTTACATACATGAGCACTACCTCAAATACTCTATAATTCTTACTAACCATGCATGATTAACATGTCATGAGGGAGTAATTTAATATGGGAAGAAAATAAATTAACTTACCTATTTGCCCATAACCAAAAAAGCTTAAGATTCTTTCCTAGGCAGTTCACTCTTCTTCTTCTTATTCTTCTTTTTTCTTCCTTAGCTCTCTCTTTCTTCTGCTGCCCCTTATGTTTAACCTCTTTATTCTGATACTAAATAATGAACAATTCCATTTGTAAACCTCTTGTAACAAGACAAAATTATGGTATCTCATTTCTATTGTTGGAAGTTCACTTTGACCCTTTTAGTCCTTCTTTTTTCACTCCTTCATCACCTTCATCCATCTCCTAATCTCCATATGCTCCTTATAATTTTAAATAAGCTCTAATATATAATTATTTATGATACTATAATATGCACACAACATAAGATAATTTTCCATACGACTATACAAACATTACGTATGTATTCAAGTGTCCCAAATGCAATGGTGCAAGCATCATCATCTTGCTTATCCAATTCACATATCTAAATGATCATTTATCCAATGTTTTTGTTCATATGGGATTGCAAATCATTTATGTAATGAATAGGTTCATGTAAAAATGTCAATGAATGTGGATAGAGATGTTACAGTGGATTACAACTTAGAAGGTCAAATCTTATCTCGTCATTTTTTCTTTTCATGCCTCGTAATTTGTAGTCACTATTTTCTTTTTCATGATTGTGATTTATAGCTACTTGCCAATCCTTTTGTCACCCATCATTTCATGGTCGCTATTTTTAATCTCCACTGTGAATTCTTTCAAAATTCAAAAGTTTTAACTACTAACTTTGTTGGTTTTTGAGGATTTTTTGTCTGCTACTCATATATTTTGTAATTAGCGATCGCGACTTACAGTTTGCGATTGTGAATTTGAGTAACTACCAAACATTAACTAATTTGAATGCCAACCAATGGCATCCCTTCATTAAATGCAAATTTTACTATTTGTTATAATTGTTGCACTTATTCTTTGCTTATTGAACCCATTTTAATAGTGTTCTAACTCACATTTACACAATTGATCATTTCTCTTCATTCTTACACCTTAAACCTTTTTCAAATCCTCTCTCATCTCCAATAGCTCTCAAGAAGGCTTCCAAAGCAAAAAATGAGAAAGGCAAAACCCAACCCTCTAGTCATCATGCTATTCATCTAATGAAATGGATCACCAAGGAAGAAAAAGATTGTTATAAAGCCAATTCTTCCAAAATCATCCAACCAAATAAGATTCCCTCAACCTTTCTCCTTGAATCACTTGGTATCAAGGATGAAATCCATGCCCACATCTTTAATATAGGATGGGATGAGTTCATCTTTAGAGAGGAGCTCGACTACGAAGAAATAATGCTGGAATTTATGTACGTGACCACCTTGAGCCATAGAGCAGAATTGCGAACATGTTAGTATGGGTTAATTTTCAGGGTTTGTAGGATCCTTTCTTTATTACTTTTGAGCAACTTTCCAAACTCTTTAATCTTCAAGTGGGGGATGACATTCCATTCATCATATCTACACTTGATATCATATAATCAAAGTTTTGGTCCAAAATTTCTATCAAAAAACCAAACACAACCCTAAAACCTCCTTAGCCAAATATATATGAACTCTTCTCGACTTACTTTTTCATTGTATCATCACCTTTTCTATCAATGCAAGAGGTGATGGTGATGAGAAGGTCTCTAAAAAGGACCTAGCCTTTATCTTCTGCTTAACAAAGAATAAGCCTATCCAAATTGGTTGATACATTGAGGATCAATTGATTCACATAAGTATTAAGCCAAAAAGCCAATTTCTTCTAGCCTCTCATGTAACTACAATATATCATTACGTAGGTGCACTCAATGAGGGAAATGAGAAATTCCTCACCAAAAAGTACTTATCGTCCCATAATTTTCTTGACTTGCTCTACCTTATTAATGTCAAGGCCATTCACCTTGATTCCTATACATACTCCTTGGGTTCATTTGGGGCTAAGAAGCTTGAAACTTCTCTAGCCTAAAAAAGGAAACCTAGTCATAGAAAAGGGTGCTCAATCCATTCTACCTCCCCAACCTAAGCCCAAAGCCAAATCCTCTGCAATAGCTTTTTCCTCAATCAACAATAAACTAGACAAGGTTATAAGGATGAACAAAAGAATATATCTTTTACTTTCCAACCTCTATAGCGATTCAGTGGATCTTCAAGAAAGGTGGGTGCTACTCCTTACCACCTTCCTAACTTTGAGGATTGGTAGGACACTCCTAAAGAAAAAGAAGATCAAGAAGTAGAAGAAGTTAATGAAGCTCGAGGAGGAGGTGTAGATGAAGAAATTGTTGACTCTGGAGATGATGATAGTTCTCTAACCTTTTAGCTTTTTCTTAGGCTTTTAGCATTTTCTTTTGTTTCTTTATTTTCTTATAAGTATGTGTTCCCGCAGTCTTCAATAAATATAAGTGTTGTTTCTTTTGCAAATTGTTGCTTCACATACTTACTTATCTTGTGTGATTGCTCTAAACTTAATTCATATACTTATCTATCGTATATAATTGCTCTATACTTTGTTCATATACTTGGTTCACATACTTGTCACCTATGCACTTTTACTTCAATGTTTAAGTTTACTCTCTTTTTCATCTTGCCAAAAGGGGAGATAAATAATTGTAAAAGAATAGTAGTAAAAGAATGTACATGATATATTATAAGGGAAGTATAAGTTGAGAGGAAGTAATGAGAGCAACCTAATTCAAAATATAAATCTTAGACACTTATTTTGATCAACAAGTTTTTTAAAAAAAATTTTGAGCATCTCAAGTTCGCACACATGTAATTCATTTTTCCTTAAGTAAAATCAATCTAAGTTGTCAAAATAAAAAAGGAGACTATTGTTGGACTAGGTTGGTCAAACTTAAGTCAAAGGCCTCTTTGATCTTGACAATGAAGATTGATAGGTACTAATATCTTATTTAAGTGTTCTTTTTCTAGTTTCTAAATTAGGTTTATATTAGAAGTTGAATGGAAGTCTAAATCTCTAGCATTGAGTAAGGCATCCAAATTTGCTATTAGGATGCTCTGAGTCATTACCATAACCTTGTAATAAGGATGGATGAACTTGGGCCAAATGAATTCGTTGAGGACATCGTAGTCACGATCCAGTCAAAGAAGACTTGCATAACACACAGAGAAATTCGTAGTGGTGTTCACATCCAGAGTCGTAATCACAAATTTTACAACTAAAAGAAGAGAGCTGAGACTGTAATCATAACATGCAAAGTGTCCAAGATAATCATTGGGATATCAAAAATTATGAGGGTGAAGCACCTCTCGTGATGGCAACCTAAGAAAGTGTTTTCTCCTTACCAAATAGAAGGATTCGTCGTCCCTGTCGCGCCTAAGAAGGAAATCAATTGCCACCATAACTTTTGGTTGATTAGTTAAACACAACAACTATATTTCTTAGAGCACTAATGGCAGTAGGACATGTTAGATGCAAAATGGGGTTCTCTACCATGATTTCGGTCCTCCCAATGCAAATTGGAAAATCATGAAAGCAAAATGCCAGTCACAACTGTGAAATAAGTCTAACAGTAGTTTAATGAAAAATCTGTCTAGCTGACCTTGGATATTTAGTCATAGTTTGTTAGTAGCGTCCCTTTGGTGGATGTTTCCTATAAATGCTCCACCAAATAGATATGACTAAAAGATCATTTCAATAATTGTAGCCAAACTCTTGCAAATTTACTGTACAACTTCTTATTCTTTGATTATGAGTTATTGTTATTGGGTGTAAGCATTAAATACCATTGTATTTGGGTTAAGAGTTAGCCTAGTTATAAAACTTGTAATAGTTTAAAGTTTGAGCATATGAAAAACACTTGAGTGAGGTTTTATGTGAGCCTTGAAACACAAATTGTAAGGTTGTGTGTGAGCCATCAAAACACATTGTACAAGTTTGGTGTGAGCTTAGAAATACACTTTAAGTTTAGTGAAATATCTAATTGTGAAAAACTGGAATGTGGATGTAGGGTTTGTTAACACCCAAACCCTTATAAATATCTTGTGGTCATTCTTTCTACTCTCTCTAACATCTAAACACCCCATCATCCCTCTAAATTTTTACTTTTCTACCAATTCAACCCCCTTTCTTGGTGCTCGAAGGCCAACAATTCACATGTAAAATGTCATAACTTAATCATATAAACACATACTAAAACACAACCATATCATAAAATTATCTCACATGCACATTAGAAATCCAATTATGGCTTTTACTCACCTTTGATGCAACCAACCTTTATGTTAGGTTCGAACCTCTCTCTTGGGCTTCCTTAATATGTTGAGATCCTAATATGTGATACATATATCATTATAAAAAATGTCAAAATGAGTTGCATCCATGGTATTTCACTATGACCATGTTCCATGCAAGTAGGTCAAGTACTTAAGCTTATTTTTCTTGTATGGCAGCCTGACCTTAATACATTATAACTATAATAACTCTTTCTATACTTATATAAATGACTTGATTTTTTTTTTCTAAATAAACTAAACATAGAATGATACAACATATTCAAAATTTAGGTCAATATAGGCCTATAGAAAAATGGTAAATTTTTGAATTATGCCTTGTTACAATATGATCACATTCAGATTAGGTCTTACATACTTAGTCATATCTCAAATTGTACAAATAAAATAGAAAAATTGAATTACCTAAAGTTACAAAACACATAGATAAACATTTTCCATGTTTTACACATTTTCTAATTCAGTCTATAATGTCATTAAAATAAATTATCAATCTTAGAGTGAGCAAGTTTCAATGTGACATCTCATTTACTAATCATTAAAATTCTCTCAGTCTATCCATTGTCATTAAAAGACCTGATTTCAATTATTTTTTTTCTTACACTATGTGTCTTGTTCACAACATAGTAACTATTTACAATAAAGTATACATGGCTAAACAAACTAAAATACTAATAGACTACATACTGGCCCAACCTCTATTAGACTGCTAGACAACAACTTTGAAATGTAACTAGACGCAATATTTAGTCTACTCTTCTTGAAAAAAAAAATTAATGCAAAAGAGTGAGCTTGTATACTCAGTAACTAAATGCATAATGATACTTCAATCTCAAATAACATAACAAACATTTAAATATTAATAACTCATCATCATATCCATGCATGAAATAAAGAGTTGTTACACTTAAATGCCACATAGGCTATCAATATCATTGCTACAAAGGCTTTCATTTTTAGTTGTCACATAGGCTATAAATAATATTGCCACACAGACTATGGATATCATTGCCACATAAGCTATCGAATGTTATTGCCACATAGGCTATAGATATCATTGCCACACAGGCTATCGAATGTTATTGCCAAAGAGGCTATTATATTTTATTGCCACATACGCTATAGATATCATTGCCGCATAGGCTATCAAATGTTATTTCCACACAAGTTGTTATATTTTATTGCCACACAGGCTTCCGAATGTTATTCCCACACAGGATGTTATATTTTATTGCCACACAGGCTATAGATATCATTGTCATACATGCTATAGATATCATTGCCACACATATCATTGTCATACATGCTCTAGATATCATTGCCACACAGGCTATCAAAGGTTGTTGCCACACAGGCTGTTACATATAATTGTCACACATGCTATGGATAGTGTTACTTGCCAACAATATATAGTATTATTCTTTCAACAAATCAACTATAAATCCATCAAAATTTCAACAATATAATGCCTAATAACAACACCCATAACTTTGGCAGCTCTTATCACTACATACTCTCATTCCCAAGTCATAATTTATCAATGTTTCATGAAATAAATAAATCAAGAGTATAACTATCTTTTCATCAATTTATTCCTCAATATCATCACATTAAATAACATTTCATTCCATTGATTATATGTTTATGGCATTTAACCAATCACACGTATAGTACCATTAACTATTTACTTACCTCCTCCTTCAAGCTTATTAAGCTGTGGATGGTCCCGACTTATTTCAACTATTATCTTTAATGCCCCGAAAACCTATTTCAATACACCAAATCAATACATGATGATAAAGTAAGATTTTCATCTTGCTATGCAACTATGACATGATTCATGCAAATGGACCTAGTGTTTATGCATACTTTCCTTACATGGCAGCCTAAGCTTGATATAGTCTCACAATAATAACTTCAGATATACTCATCCAAATTACTTGATTCTTTCTTTCAAACAAACAAGACAGATAATGATACACCATATTCAAATTTCAAGTAAATATCAGATACACAGAAAATGTGGTGAATTTTTGAATTTTTCCCTATTGCAATGTCATCTCAGTCTGAGTAGGTCTTACATTCTTAGGTGTATCAAAAATTGTAAAAATCTAATCTACCATCGATTACAAAACATATAAAGGAACATTTTTCATGTTTTACTCATTGTCTAATTGAGTCTATAAAGTTACCAAAACAAAGCACCAAATCTCAGGGTGAGTAGGTTTGTAACATGTTGACAAATAGTCATGATGAAGGGACAATATCTCAACAGCCATGCTGGATTTTGCAAAAAATATTTCACAGTAATTAGATTAGACATAAATATACAACATTAAAGTTTGGACCATCATCAAATTCTGAATCCATGGCCATCAAATTCTTAGAAAACAGAATTAAAAGAAAGGTGAGGTTTCATCTAGATACAAGGTCAGTTCCAATCAATGAGCCATATCTCTTTCCATACAGCAAATCAATCAAAATTGATTTATAGGTATTTAAAGATGATATAAAGCTATAAATTTCATGTTTTAAACTTTATCAAAATCAGAACATAAGGCCATCAAAATAAAAGAAAACAGAAAGACTGAGGTCATTTCAGTTGGTTGTGAACTAGCCCTAATGAATGAGCTATATCTCCTCACACACATAAAATCAAGTAGAACTGCTTCATATGCATTAATATGAGACATCAAGATACAACTTTTTGCACTTTCCTTAATTCCTCTTCTTGGGTTATGAAGTCATGGGTACAAATTCTGCTTTAAAATCAAAATCAACACAATCAGCTCTTGTTCTCTTGAATTTCAACTTCCATCCAAAAGTTCTCTCTCAAATAATTCATAGTTCTCACTAACCTTACATGATTAATATGTCATGAGGGGTTAATTTCATGTTAAAATAAGATAAATTAACTTACTTAATGTCCGATAATTAGAAAACTTTAGGATTCTTTCCTAGGCAGCTCACTCTTCTTCCTCTTCATCCTCTTCTTCTTATTCTTCTTCTTCTTATTCCTTTTTTTCTTTCTTCCTTAACTCTCTCTTTCTTTTGCTATATCTCATGTCTATCCCCTCAATTCTAATCCTAAAGGGTTAAAAAATTACACTTGTAAGCCTATTACAACAAGACAAAATCATATTAGTTGGAAGTTTACTTTTCCTCTTTTAATCCCTTTTCTCCACTCTTCAAGCACCTTCATCCATCTCCTAATCCCTATATCGTCCTTATACTTTTAAATAAGCTCTAAAATATCATTATTTATTATATTATAACATGCACATAACATAAGATAATTTGCCATGCAACCATACAAACATTACATATATGTTCAAGTGTCCCAAATGTAATGGTGCAACTGTCATCGTCGTGTTTCTCCAATTCACATGTCTAAACAATTTTTTATCCAATGCATGTATTCAAATATAATGTAATTAAAATGCATATGATTTGGGTTGAGGATGTTATAATTCTCCCCCTCTTATAGAAATTTTGTCCTTAAAATTTTTACTTACTATAACTTTATAATAGATAGGGATATTATCATCTCATGTGTTCCTCTACTTCCCAAGTGGCCTCCTTAGGTGAGTGATGACTCCATCTCACTTTAACCATGGGTATCACTCGATTCCTTAACTATTTTAGTTGTTGATCAAGAATTTCAACTAGTTGTTCATGATAAGTCATATCATCAAACAATTCAATGTCTGGCTCTACTAATACATGGCTAGGATCAAACTGATACCTTTGAAGCATAGAAACGTGGAACACATCGTGTATCTAAGATAATTCTACTGGTAATGCCAATTGATATGCCAAGGCTCAATTCTCTCTATGAACTCATATGGCCCAATGTAACTTGCACTCAACTTTCCTTTTTTACTAAACTTAATAATGTCTTTCCATGGAGAAACTTTCAAAAATACTTTATCTCTAACCTGATATACCATTTCTCATCTATGTTTATCAACATACTCTTTTGGCCTTTCTTGAGCAGCTTGCAAACATTTTTTGACTACTTGGATTTTGGCCACTATATCATGTACCATGTTGGGACCTTCTAACTGTCTCATCCCTTCAACATTCCAACAAATTGGACTTCTACATTTCCTACCTTATAAAGCTTCATATGGTGCCATGCCAATGTTGGAGTGATAGCTATTATTATATGCAAATTCCATTAATGGCAAATGATCATCCCAATTGCCTTTGAATTCTAACACACAAGCTCACATAATATCCTTTAATGTCTGAATAGTCTTCTCTGATTGACCATCGGTCTGTGGGTGAAAAGTAATGCTAAAATTTAAACGAGTACCCAATGTTATTTGTAAGTTGTTCCAAAAATGAGAAGTGAATCGAGGATTTCTATCTGACACAATAGAAATAGGAATTTCGTGTAATCTCACAATCTCAGTAATATATATTTTAGCTAGTCTATAAAGTGAATCTGTTTGTCGTATAGGCAAGAAGTGTGCAGATTTTCTGAGTCTATCCATAATAACCCAAACATCATTATGCATTTGTTGTGTCTGAGGCAAACCAACAACAAAATCCATTGAAATTTTTTCCCATTTCCATACAAGAATAGATAAAGGATGCAACTTACCTGCTGGTGCTTGATGTTCTGCCTTGATCTATAGGCAGGTTAAACATCTTGATACAAGCTCAGCCATACTTTTCTTCATCGTTGACCACCAAAAAGGTGACATAAGTTTCTATACATTTTTGTACTTCCAGGGTGCATAACATATGGTACATTGTGTGCCTCTTGCATAATCTCTGATCTCAAACCATCAACATCTGGTACATAGACTTGACTACCCATCACTATCATCCCATCATCTCTAATCGAAAAATTAGTCTTCTTAACTTCCTGTATCTTTTGTAGCATTTTTTGCAAATATGGATCCTTCATATGAACTTCTCTAATTTTGTCATCTATCACAAGCTTTAACTAAAAAGTAAGTGTCACATTCTCAATCTCAAATTTTATGTTTAAAGCACGAAGATTAACCAAGGATGTCAAATTATAACCA
>CATIWR010436964.1:0-59277 GCA_949677035.1 Omphalea diandra | reverse complement strand
ATATGATAATGAGTTGTTTATATTTAAATGTTGTTATGTTATTTGAGATTGAAGTATCATTATGCATTTACTTACTGAGTATGCAAACTCACTCTTTTGCATTAAATTTTCTTTCAGGAAGAGTAGACTAAAGATTGCATCCAGTTTGCATTTTGAAGTTATTGTCTAGTAATCTAATAAAGGTTGAGCCAGTATGTAGTCAATTAGTATTCTAGTTTGTTTAGCCATGTATACTTTACTGTAAATAGTTACTATATTGTGAAACAAGATACATAGTGTAAAGAAAAAAATATCATAATAATTGACACAAGGTCTTTTAATGATAATGGATAGAATGGGAGGATTTTAAATGATGTTATGTCACTTTAGTATTTCATATTTTATGAATAAGTTAATGCACCTACTGTAAGAATTATATTTAAATGGGACGTCACAACATGTTTTGGTTAGAAAGTGTGGCTTTCCTTAGGCATACAGTATTGTAAGGATAGGGTGAGTACTAATAAGAAGAAGTTAAAGTTGTGCTCCATTGGCCAAGGCCAATGTCTACGATAAAAATTTGGAGTTTTCTAAGTCTTATAGGGTATTATAGGCAATTTATGAAATATTTATCTTGCATTACTACTTTTATGACTAAAATGACATAGAAAAATATGAAGTTTTAGTGGTTAGAGGCTTTTGAATAGAGTTTTGAGGAGTTTAAGACTCATTCGAAAATAGCACTGGTGTTAGCTCTTCCTTTTGCGATTAATGACAATGCATTGTATTATGATGCCTCAAGGGTTGGCTTAGGGTGTGTTCTAATGTAAAATGATTGGGTTATTACTTACGCCTCATGCTAGTTAAACATACACAAGCATAATTCTCACATTCATGCTTTAAGATGGTAGTAATAATGTTTGTCTTAAAGATTTGGAGATGTTATTTGTATGGTAGGTCTTATGAGATCTTTATAGATCGTAAGAGTCTTAACTACATCTTTAATTAGTGAGATCTTAATCTTAATAGAGGAGGTAGGTAGAGATGCTTAAAGATTATGATTACATTATATAATATCACCCTAGGAAAGCTAATGTCATTTCAAATGCTTTACGAAAAAAATCTTCAAGCAAATTGGCTTGTATATCTATTATTAGAAGGTCATTAATTAGTGAGATGCTTTAAATGGAATATTAAATAGTACAACTTGATATCTCATTAAGAGCTTTCTTAGCTCAATTTCATGTTAGACCTATCTTTTTAGATAATATATTAGCTAAACAACACCAGGATCAAGGTTTGAAAATTGATTTTGAATGGTGTCCATTAAGGTCACACTAAGGAGTTTGTAATAGGTGAGGATAAGGGCCTTTATTGTGGTTTTAGATTGTGCATTCTCAGAGTTGAAAGGTTAGAAGAAGAAATTTGAGAGAAGCAAACAACTTAGCTTACACACTGTATTTAGGTATGACTAAGATGCATCATGATTTGTGACAGTTCTATTAGTGGATTAAAATGAAGAAGCACATTACATAGTTTGTGGCTAGTTGTCTATGTATGTGTGTGTGTGTGTGTGTGTGTGTGTGTGTGTGTGTGTGTGGTGTGTGTGTGTGTGTGTGTGTGTGTGAAACTTTACATACTAAGTGTGCAGAGCTAATAGAAATGGTTATACTTGAATTCATAAAATTCAAGTACAACTTATGTTTTAGAGTACTACGACCCTAGAACATTTTCATAATAAGATTTTGTTATGACATGCTTGTTTATATAATATATATGTTTAGGCTTATATTAATGAAATTGGAGTTTAAATTAATTTGTTGATGATTATTAAATGATGTTATGACATATGGAAAGAAGAATAAGATTATATTATTGTGATGATTGATATACAGGCCTGGATGGGTGATTGATTAGACATTTTACATTTTATGGATTGATGCCTTAAGGGCTATGATCCATATATATATCTATATTTTTTAAACAGAGATTTGTTCAGATATAAAGGAGATTCTGCCCAAATTTTGTTAGTATTTTATAAAATGATGATATAACAAATGAAAAAAGAATAGTGAATGTGAATGGAAAGGATGAAAAATTATTTGAAAGGCATAGAACAAGCAAGTTAAGGTATAAAAGATATGATTTCAATTTATGTTTGTCCTACAGATCTACTAAAGAAAGGAAGGATTATTTCAAAGAGTCAACAAGGATTTCTTGAACTTGGTTACAGAATGGTCGCTTTATAATCATGGTATGTTATCCCAATATTTTAAATGAGATTTAGAGGTCAAAAATATTTTAAACAATTTTGTAGTCACACATAAAAATTTTAAATGATTTTCGGTGATTTTAATTCCTTCTTAACTCTAGAGATCCTTAGGAGTAAGCATGAGTTGACTTGGATTGTTTATGAACCAAGAATAATAAGATTAGATTAATGAGGTTCATGTTAAGATATGTTTGGTTATAAGGTTTGAAAATTCGAGGATGAATTTTAATAATGGGGCATTTTATAAGCTCTAAAATCCAGTTTCAAGAAATTTCGGTCACTATAGCTATTTTAGATATATATTTTTTTATTTAAATATATAATTATGAATTTTAATGATTTAATAATGATTAGATATACTTATTGTGTTTAAGGAGTTTATTTGACGTATATAATAGTATTTAAAGATTAATGATTTATACTGATAAGATTATTATTTAATTAATATTATGTTGTTTATTAATAATTAAGTTTATTGAGTTATATTTACTGAATATTTTATATTTAAAAATTTAAATTCAAATTATTTTATAATAATATTTAATATTTTGAGATGAGTTTTATACAAGTAAAATATATTTAAAGATTTAAAGAACTAAAAATATGAAATTAATTATGAATTCAATTGATATGAAATTGATTATTTAAGTATGAAATTAATTGAGATTTAAAGAGTTTATTGAAACTAATTTAAGATATTGTATCTATATAATTTTAATGATTTTAGTGTTAATTATATTATGTAAATAAGTTATGTTAAGTAAATTTTTAATGAATTTAATTAAATTATATTAAGGATACTAATTATTTAAGTTAATTTAATTTAGAGTTATGGCGTTATTAAAACAATATGATTTATTTAATTGCGAAAGATTTAATTATACATGTGTGAGCATTAGATTTTAGGTTTTAAAATGCAAGCCTAATTATGACAAACTATTGGAATTATCCCTAAAGAAGGTGGGGGAAATATTACAAATGGAAGGAACAAAAGTTTAGTAAAAACCTTGAGTCATATCCATCATCCAAACCAAATCAAGCCTTGAGCCTTGAAAAGGACCATTCCATTAGCTATACAGTCAACCACATGGCTATACAAATTTAATTCAAACCCTAGCTGAAAGAACTTTCTAGAATAGTTTACCTTTGACTCTTAATTGGCTATACAATCAACCTCAAATTTGTAACTTCTTGGTGGTTTAGACAACTAAGAAACCCTATTCTCTAGAAGATTCTTTGATCCTATCTATTGGAGATGGAGAATTGAGTGCAACTTGAGCCATTTGGCTTAGGTACAGCCTCCTCACTTTTATAAATACCTCTCCCTTGAATGAGAGGGTGAGACTTGATGAATCTTAATGATATTCTACTGCCTATACCACCATTAGAACACCTATTATCAATAGAAAATTCAAAAATGTAATTCTCCAACCAAAGATTCAAGGTATAAACTAAGGATTTAAGACTCATTTACATGATTTCCCTTGCATTTAGGAGGATTTTTTTTATCACTATTATGCCTCTAAGGGCAAGACATATCAAAAAAGGCATCCAAGACTCAAACTCCTATTTCCTTCTTCTCTTCTCTTCCTTTTTCATTTTCTAAAAGTTATAGTCCTAGCACTTTGTACAAACTCATCAATAATTTATATAGACCACTAGTTGGTCAGCATAGCTAACTTTGACTAAGGAATAATATATTTTTCTTTTCTTTTTCATTAATTTTCTCTTTAGTTTTAAGGTTTTCAAGAGACTCATGTGAGCTCCAACAATAGAATATGGCTAGGTACCAATGACCCATGTTCTTTTAATAAATAAGGTAAGGATCAAGAAAAGAGGCTTGGTTTTATGATTTCAATATCTTTAATGCTTTCTTCTCCATATTTCTTTCTTATCCTTTTCTTTATATGTTTTGTTATATGTCATTAGGGATATGATTAAAAGAGGGATTTCCATTCCTAATGACCCTTTGATGCCATTACATAATAATATTTGTTTAAGTTAGTTAGTTACCTTTATGCATTCTTATCCTCGTCACCATAGAGAGGGAGTGACTAGCTCATTAGTTAGCACAATTCCCTCACCTTTGTTTTAGGTGATCTTAAGTAAATTAGGGGAGACAATTTTTAGCTTTATGACCCCCAATTTTTGTTTTATTTTATATTTAATGGATTATGTATACTTATGGCCTTTTGAGCATCTCGTTCTGTCATTTTAACATCTTAGCTTCATTGATAGTTAGAAGTATTTCTAGGATTCTCTTGCTTTTTTGGAGCATTAGCGGAGGAGCATTTAATGATCTTGATTATAGATTGGTGACTTTAGCCTTTGCCCAAGGCCTCTCTTTCTTCCTCCATATGCACTCCATAATCTCCATGGATTATCTATTTATGCCATATTTGTCTTATTTCTTATGTGTGATTTATATTTGAATCCATTATATTGTTTGGTTTATATGGATTAGACATATATGCATGCTTAAGTTCATTAACTTATAATTGGTCATGTTTGTGATCCATGGTTGAGATATGGTCTTTGTTAGGTTAATGGCACCATTACTCTTTATGGTAATTTAGTCCCTTACTTTGATCTTGATATGGCACTAACATGTGCTTTCTTTTGACAAGTTGAAAAGCATATATATTTTGCCTATTGCATATATATATATATATATATATATGTGTGTGTGTGTGTGTGTGTGTGTGTGTGTGTGTGTGTGTGTGTGTGTGTGTGTGTGTGTGTGTGTGTGTGTGTTTTGCCTATTTACCCCTCATTAGAAACCATATATGCATCCCCTTCCCTAAGGTGAATAGTTGTAATGTATTGATAATGTGTTTGACTTGTGACTCACTAGATGAATGCTTTAAGAATGTTAATTAGACTAATTAATAATATGGTTAAAATTATAAATATGAACCAAAGATGCCTAAAGGTCATATCTTTAAATTTATTCAGTTTAAAAGTGCCTAACCTCTTTTTCACTTCGTACCCAATTTCCAAACTCAATCTCCAATATGGTGAAGCTAGACTATGCCTTCCATTTGACTTATTAGGTTCATAATCCATTTTTGCTAGGAATTTTATCTCAATAAAAGTTGAGTGTTGACTTTATCTTGGTCCCACGTTGACCATTTGATCATCAATAAGGACTTCACAAATCGTAAGGCCTTTCCACAAGGATCTCTTATTGATCCTAAACGTATGCCATAACTTAGTGTCATACAAATGTATGACTGCTTGCCTTTTGACCCCTTAATGGTTGATAAAAAGTTTGGATTTGTAAGTAAGATTTCATTGTTCAAGCGTAATTATAAAATTATGGTCTCACAATAATAACTCTAATAGGGACTCATAATTGACTTTGTGTTTAATTTCTAGTTTACCTTTATAATATTATCCCTATTCATTAATGGTCTATTGTATTCATTTAACCTCCACACTTTACCATATGCATTAGGTTTACCTTTTAGACAAATCGATGAATTTTGTAAACTTAAGACTTAAGCTTTATTTGGGTTTAAGAGATGGTGAGGGGAGTTTATCACTCATGTGCCAAGTACCTTCACGTATAACAAATTAGAGGAATATGACAACCATTTCCAATCTTATGAGAGCCATCAAAAGCAATAACCTTTTCAACTAATAGGTGTTTGTAGGAGTTAATAGTCCCTTAAAATAGGTTTGCTTGCATTTTTCCAAAGGAGGATCAAAGTCCTCGAAGAACATGTTTAGATCTCCTAAGTAAATATGTAATGTAATCCCTTTCCCCATTAGTGTAAATATCAATAATCTGTATGTAAATATTTATACACATCCACTTTTTTTTATTGTAAAATGGGATTCTCCTTCCATTTGTATATTTTCACTACCAATGTAAAGAGATTTTCTATGTAAGTTTTAACACTTTCTATTGACTTTTTAGTTTTTATGTACAATGTTCTTTTGGGATTCATTCCTGCTTGGTCTAAAAGACCATTTGTGTTTTCTATCCCATGATAATAAAAGAATAAGATCACATCTGGGAAAGACACTAAACCTCATGTATTAGTGTAATAAGATTGGAAGGATCTTTTGTGAATGTTATGTGCATTTTATGCATAGATGCATTATTACCTATTCATGCATCATACTAATAACCCTTATTTTGTAGCCATCATAGCTCTATCTAAAACCCCATGGAAAATAAGAGAAAATAGCCTAGCTAGGAAGAGCAAGGCACATAGCCTAATTCAAACATCAAAATTATTCATATAGTTGATAATACTACTTGAAGTGATAGAAAAGATGAATGTTAACCTCAACTAGATGATAAAGGAAAGGCTTCTTAAAGAGGTGAACAAACACCTTAATGAAATCCTAAAGAAAGAAGAAGCATCTACTTGTAAGAATGATAAAGGAAAAGTGCCAATGGAGACTCTACCACTTGTGATTATTGATGATGATTTGTGTGGAATGAATGTAAGTTAGTTAAGGAAGCTGATAGTATAACAGTAGGCCCTAATAAGAATAGAGAGAATGCTCGATTTGATGTTTTTGTTATGTTTTGTAGAATAAGTATAATGGAAAAATACAAATTTTCCACATATGAAATTCACTAAAGATCCATGCGATTTGATTAAATCGATAAAAAATGATGTGAAGCCTACCAATTCAAACAACGCTTATGTGATTGGTGGATGGTAGAGATAGGGTTTACACTAGTAATATCCAACCTTGAGCTTAAACTATAAATCATCAAATTCAGATGCTACTAATATGATGAATGTCCCTTATAAGTATCCATGAGCAGACTCTCTAAAAATGATTAGTGTGCTAGTACTAGGTTTTAATATGGATCTCTCTTTTGTGTTTTGTAAAGGTAATATGAACATGCACTTACTTTTTAAAAAACTCTAAACATACATATGAGCTTCTTGTTGGGTTTTGTGGTCGCATTCAAATGAGTGAAATCTTGCTTGTGAAACCATCCTTTTATCAACAAATGGTGGTCAAGGTTACATTGGTAACAACCTTAAAAAATGGCACATGATTGGATCAATAGGGGATCCTTTAGGCCTCATACAACTTAAAAGCCCATCTTCCAAATGGTGGTCAATGGCGGACAAAGGCAAGATAATACATTAGTATCATCCCTAGAAAATGTAGAGTCGCCACTCGACTTTATTCAAAATAAGAATCCATGCACGACAAAATCTGAACCTAAACTAAGTCAATTAGAAGGCTCATTTCATCTTTATTCTATCAAAGAGTGGGTTTAGAAATTGGGTATGACTTATGGGAGAGGTGAGGAACTCGAAATCACCTGAATTTGGGATCCGGCCTTTGGGCATCTTTGATTCGCTTTACTATTTTTACAAAGTTATTAATTAGGTTGATTAACATCCCTAAGCATGTTCCTAGTGCGATCCAATCAATTATGTCAAATCACTAACCATCTTAAAAGGGGAAGGAAGGATCATGCATCATGGCATAGGGAGGAACTTGCATATCATAATCCACATCATGCATCTAAAAAGGTAATAAGAACAACATTGCAATATGGAAAGAGGGAGAGCATGCATAATCTTCATTCATTATAATGCATAGTTAACATTCCAAAGTAATGGCTATTAATACCATCATTCATAGTTTAAGTAAGATATTCATCTACACCTAAAAGAAGCATACAAGTTAGTACCAAATCATAAAAAGTAAATAGAAGCATCAAACATAATTAAAACAAGATTCATGAAAGCATCTTGCGATGTCTTCAAGTCATGTGACCTAAGGATGTTTCTAAGTCCATAATCACAAACATCCTAACACGACATGAAGAACATAATAGTGTTATGACATCAAAGAACATGAATGCATGAATCATGCAGCATAAAGAATCATAAATATGAAATGCAAGTGACATCTTGGAGGATTATAGTAGCCTCAGGAAAAATCATGGAAAAAAGGATCTTCAATGAACCCTCTACCTCATTTCTCTTGAAGAAGTTAGCATCTATAAGAACTAACTAAGAAGGTTATGATACTAATCAACAAAGGGTGAATCATGAGGCTAAAATGCACATTTAGTAACATATTTGAAAATGCACCTAAAATGTTAATAACCATAATATGGCTCTCGACGTCATAGGAAAGATAGATTCCTCACTTAATCATAGCTAATATGTGACCAAAATAAAAGCTTAAATGTGTTATAAGGCAAAAGATGAAATAATGTAAAGTATTAAAATATGAAAAGCCATAAAAAAAAAAAACTTTAAGCTTGGTCAATATTCCATTTTTTTAGTGAATAGGGATCCTAAGTCATGAGACTTCCCCCTATTTTGCCAATGGAACATTCAAACATCATAAAATACAATTTGGAAGTGGAGATATTTATGTAGGAAAAAGCAAAATTTTTAATTTGTTCCATAATCAAAAGTAGGTTATACAAACCATTTTAAAGTCAGTACAACCCACAATGATGGTTGTAAAGACTACATAAAGTCTTTGCACTAGGTTTTCAAAAATAGGAAAATAAAAGAAAATAGTGGAAGAAGAAGAAGAGGAAAGGGCCTTGGATGCTTTTAATGATTTTCTTGCCCTTAGAGGCTCACAAATTTGATTTTTTTTCCTCTAAGAAATCAATAGAATATGTAAAATGAAGTTTCAAAACCTTGATAACTACCCGAGTTCTTAGGTGTAATGGATTAAGTGTTTGATTTCTAGATATTTAGGATTTATGAGTCATAATTTTAGTAAAATAACACTAAGGTTATCTAAACCTCTCTCCTTTCTTTAAATGGTAGGGCTTCATAGAGGAAGAAGGATGCACTAGAGCTTAAAATGGTTCTAATTATATGTTGTTCATATCCAATCATAGAGAAGACCATGAAAATTATGGAATTAGGATTTACAAAAGGGTTGTACAACCAAAGTGTGGGTTATACAACTTTGGGAGAAAAAAAGGGATTATTTCTATAACCTTCCTAGGGTTAGGGTTTTAGTCATGGCTATACAGCCATAGGGTTGTCTATACAGTTAAGATTAATGGGTTGTATAACCCTTTAAATAAAGCTGGTAGCCTTTGGGCTTATGGTCTTATAGGCTTGGGCTTGGTCTTTAGGGTTTGGACTTGGTCTTTGAGGTTTGTTCCAATGTTTCCTAAGGCCTTGCTCTTCTTTCTTTTACAAGTCCCCTTGCATTTTAGGGAATATTTCTAATTATTTTCGTCATTGGGCTTTCATCTTAAAGCCCAAAATCTAATGCTTGTAATTTACCCCTACTTTATGGGGTTGAAAATAATATTTGAGAAATGATTATTTCAACAGAACTTAACAAAGCTATTGTGAATGCAAGGAAAAGAATATTATGAATGGTTGGAGAACATGTGACCCAAAGGTATTAATATAACTCCTTTACTTTGAATGATATGTTTTGAATGATAACAAAATAATGACAAAACCCTGAGAAATTCTAATGTTTGTATTTTAAAGTTGTTGTTTAAGTGTTGTAGCCTGTCCGTCCAACGAGTTTGGACATTCACAACGGGCATTGGACCATTTAACGAGCATTAAAAGATGAATAATGGGCATTGAATGAATGTTTCTAATAACCAAAGTCTTTTGGACCTCATAATGGGCGTTGTCCGTTTATAATGGGCATTGAAAAAGTGCTCTAGTTTGAGCTATGCATTATGGACCTTGTCAGAAGCATTTTGGTTTCGCAATCGGCATCGATATGGCTTAGCAACAAGCATTGCACACTCACAACATGCATTGGAAAAATGCCCAAGATTGATCTAAAGGTTCTGGAACTCAAAATGGGAGTTGGTATTTCCCTAACAAGCATTGAAGGTGTTGCCAATAAGCATTAAGAATTTATTAATAGGTGGTAAAACATGTTTACAAATTTTGAAAAATAGAATACTAAGCTCCTACTCTTTAGAAAACTAACAATGAATATTAATGATACTCCAATGGGCATTAAAGTTAAGAACAATGACCATGGGAAGAATGACAATGGGTGTTGGACCCACCGTTACAACATCAATAAGGGGTTGATCATAGACAATGGGTGTTGTCACCTCTAACAACTAGTTTTAAAGAAAAGTTGTTAGACTTATCTTTAAGTACTCTAATGACTAGTTTGCATTTTTAGCTATATAAGGAACATTTCTAAAGACTAAAAAGAGGCGAGAGACTTTGGTGAACATTAGTAAACATCTAAAGAACATCTTTATAACTCTTTGTGTAAACCTTTTGTGATGTTGCTTTAATTTGAGTAAAGTGATGATTATTTTGTAACTCTTTTGATAGTAGGTTTTCTTTAGCACTAAAAGTGTATTTGCTACCTAATTGAGAGGCATTGATATTACTTGAATCAATCCTTGCTAGTGGTTGCAAAGGTTGGCATTGTAACTAGAAAAATACTAACAAGTAAGGTTGGCTCTCTTATTCCTTATAAAGAAAGTGATTGTAAAGGTTGTCCTTGAGCTTGGAAATGGGAAGGTTCTTCCTTAGCCTAAAAAAGGGAAGGTTTTTTTTAGCCTAGAAAAAGAATAAAAAATGCCTAAGTGAAAGCTTAGGGAGTGCTAGAGGCACATTGTTGAACCACTATAAAACATTGTGTTTGATTTGTATGATTCCTTCTATTGTGTTTATGTTTTTATTTACAACCCATTCACCCTCCTCCTAGTTTGCCTCATCTACCACTCATTGTAATAAAAGTAATGTAGAAAATTTAAATACTAGCATGGATATAAAATGGTACAGTTCTTTAGTAGCTCATCGAACAAGTACTAATGCTTGTTTTAGTATCATTCTCTTAGGTGCCAGAGTGTTTTGTATGCTTCTAGTAGCTCTTAAGTAAGTATTAGATTTGGTAGCTTTATAGTAGGTACTAGGGTGTTCTGTGTGGTTTCGACATCTCTCAAGCCAGTATTAGATATTTCAGTAACTCTCTAATAGGTACTAAATCTACTTTGGTAGCTTTTTAGCAAGTGCTAAGGAATCCTATGTGCTTCCAACAGCTCTCTAGTAGGTACTTGATATTTTAACAACTCTCTAGTAAGTGTTGAATCTACTCTAGCAAATACTAAACATTCTTGCATCCCTTAATAACTTTATTACAAGTATTGAGTCTACTGTAGCAGCTTTCTATTAGGGACTAGCATTCTTGTGTATCTTATGTGTCTACATTTATGATCAAGCAAGGATGATTGAACACCTTAGATTGTATGCTTGAGAATGGATCATTTTAAGAATCAAGCATAAGAAACTTTAAACCCCAATTAGACCTTTAAAAAATATGTTTATAACAACTAAATTATAAAGATTTAATGGTTGTTATTCAAGACCTAATTAGCCACAACCTATAATTACTAGTTTTGCAAAGTTATTAAAAATCCACCTAACAACCTTATCATGTTCTTTTAAGAACTCAATAAGAGAATAAAATCTCACAAAAAACTTTTTAATTATTAGAAAACTAAATATAAACTCATTTTTAGGGCCTTTTATAGGCTTACGAGGCTTAAACTAATACAACTACTAATAGAAGATGGAAAATAATCTTCCTAAGATATTCCTAAACACAATAGGACTTATATTCCTTCCTAAATACTAGTTTCTTTCTAAAACTAACTAATTATTCTATTCCTAATGACATAAGGACAATATTAAAGCCTTATGATTAGTTAATAAAGAATTCAAGATTACAAAAATTGGATAAAAAAATCGCTCAAAGTTGCATGACCACATGCATGGATGTGTCACCATATTCTACCAAAGGATCACAAAGACGCATGGCCATATGCACGACCATGCTTAAACTTTTTGTTTCACTTTCTTCCCTCCATGAATTGGGGCTTCATTAGACCAAGTTAAGCACTCTTTTTGAAAGAATTCCATGCTCTCATACTTTTGTAACTGGTTTGCACTCAATCCATTAGGCATATTGGGCTCATTTGCATTAATTTGTCTTCCTATAACAACTAATGTTTTAAAATCTTTTGGAAATATCTTAGCCCTTGTGGCCAGTGGTTTTGGCTTAGGGATGTCCCCCTAGGGTTGATATTGTGTCATATATGTCTCTCTAGCTCATTGAGATGCTTCACTATGTCATTTTAGCCTTTATAGCCCCTTAAGAGTGAATTCATACTTTTACTGCCCTTCTAACTATCTTGGGGACTCATCTCTATTCAAAGGAATGAGCTGGGCCATAAATGTTATGAATATTGATCCTAGTGAGTATGGATGATTTTAAGAATATGAATTCCCTTTTAAAAATCCTTTTGGCACTCCTGGAGAGGTTAATTTTGTCACTATAGGTCATTTTAGTAATTTGGTTGGCAGTTGAGATATTAAATAGGCTTTAGGCTATGGTGGTGCTAAGGGTGTTTAGTAATGTCTTCGACGAGGTCCATTTCTTCCACTTTTGGTTTTCCCAAATTTTTCATGGGTCGTACAAATAAGTGGGGTTGTTTGTACAACCAACTTGATGTAATTTGTTTTATAACATAGGTAGTGGTCTATATAGAACACCCTTAGCTGTATAGACCTCACCCCCTATAGAAGGCCCACAGGTAGCCTTAGAGTTCATTCGCGCCATTTGTCTCCTTATCTTTACTTCTTCTCACTAAAAACTTTTTGAAATTAGTTGTCTTAGATCCCTTTGCTCTCGAACTTTTAGATGGCTAATTTCTATGACAATGAGATGTTTGACATCTTTGAAGAGTTCTTTAATGAGGAGGCTCTTGTGTATGATGCCTTAGAGCAGTTGCACTCCATATGGGGTTTTGTGGTGAACCCTTTGATGAAGGTGACCATAAAGATTATCCTCATGAGCTTCGATTCATATCGTGACATGCTAATAGTTTATTTGTACCATCATCTAGCAAGAGCTGCCTCGGGAGTGGTAGGCTTTCTCCTTCTCTCTTCTTATCATTTTCAATTCATTTTGTTTATCAACTTTTCATTTAACACTATTGGCTTTAGGCACTGCACTATAACTTACATCCTTTTTTCTTCGAGAATTTTATTTTGTGATCTATCGATTAATTTGTCACCTCAATTTATGTGCCTTTTATCTTTTTTAAGAACCTGCATAAAATTACTAAAATTAATCCATGGAATAACTCACGAATAGCTGAAACACATATTTGTGATAAATAAATAAATAATTTATTTATTTTTGTAAATTTTCTTATTGGTTTTGTAATGAGTTATGTTGATCTTATGATACTTTGTGCATATTGTTAAACCGCACTTAGGAATTATGTGAAGATTTATCAAAAGGATTAATTTTTATAACTTTTCACACATAATTTATGAATACTTCTTTTATGACTAGGGTTGATTAATTTGTGCCTTTTCAAACTTTCCCAAGTTGTCCAACCACCTAAACATTAAAAACACATATATAATGTTACTTTATCATTCGTGAAATTAAATATTTACCTTCATTGTGTTGCTATTTCATGTGACTTTAGCTTATGTGTTTGGAGCTATTTATGTGGCTTGATGTCTTTCTTTATTCGTTCCCCCTTTTCCTACCAGGTGAATGTTGAGTGTTTACTATTTTTCTTTTTCTTTTTAGAGCAACATCTCTTTCAAGAATGGAGGTGAAGCAATGGGCCTAGCTAGGGCATGGTTTAGTGAGTTGCATTTTTAGGTCATGACATGCTTGGAGGGGATTAGCTTGATGGTTTTCCTACGAATGTTATTGAAGAAGGCTTCTCTGATCAATTCTATAATGAACCACACACTAGCTAAGGGGTGGATGGACACTACTCATACTTTCCACCTGCCACTAATTAAGGAGGTTACCATCATGCTAAGTGACTTCACTTACTTAATCATGATTTGTTTCTCAGGCATTCCTATCCCCATTGATTCTAGCATGCATAAGCCAGTGTTGTAAAGGGATTATCTTCTTTGGCTTTTAGGTTTTGTTCCTCAAACCAAGGGGGCCTCATCTTTTGAAGGGTAGAATGCAAAAGAGGGTGCTTCCACCATCACCGATGACAGCTCATAAGAGGGGGTAGTTCAACATTCTCGTTGCTTCTCTTTTATACCATATTTATGGCTATATTCTCGAACCCTTTGGATGGGGTAGAGATTTGCTTAGTGCCAGTGCTAAAGGACTTAGGACTTATCCATTATTTTGATTAGGGATCTGCACTGTTGGCTCATCTGTATTTTTGGTCTCATAATTCCTATAATTAATAGTCTATTTCCCTTTAAATTCATGAATTAATACTAAAATTCTACCTTTAATTGAACCTCATAAAAGATATTTTATGTTTATAGGCAACGAAAAAGAAATAAGTATAAAGGAAGAAAAAGATGAGAAGCATGACCATGCGTATAACCGTGCCTCACTTAAGATCAAGGAGTATCGAGCTAATGCGTGATGCATCCAAAGCATAGTCGTGCCTCCCTTAGAAGAGAATAGTTAAAAAGAATCACGCAGAAGCACAACCATGCACTAAAAGGGCAGAAAGTTTAGACTATGACATGGGCAAGATGTATACTCATGCTTCGTTTGCTAAAAGTTTATCATAGATTAACATAACCATACTTCACCAAAATCCAAAAAGAGACTTATTGACTCCTTTCCAAAGTCTCATTTTAGAGAACCTCTAAGCTTCCTATGTTGAAGGTCTTTTAGGCATTATTTAAGGAGGAAAATCATGAGGAATGAAGAGAGAAAGAGTGAAAGAGAGAGAGACCCCAAAGTCTTAAAAAAGAGAAATTTAGAGAGAGAAGTAATTAAAGGAGAAAAGGGAAGGAATTCAAAGGAATAAGGTGTGATTCAAAAAGGAATTTATTACTTCAATTGTAATTAATTTGATTGCTCTTTTTTCTTCTCTTTTCTTTATCATGAACTAAAACCTTAAAGGCTAGGGTTGTAGGTGAATCTTGAGTGATTTATATTGGTTTTCCTTAATCTAAATCTCTTGGTTGGTTTTATTCATTCTTTGTGTTAGTGATTATTGAATGATTCATGATATTGATTGACTGACCATTGATGATATTTAGTTTCATGAATTAACTATTAAGAGATGTTTTTCAGGGAATAGACCCTTCAATAATTTCCTTGTTTTGTTATAAGTGGAAAAACCTTAATAAAGTATTGATGTCTTTAAAGTCTTAAATAGTAAGACAATTGGATGATTTCTAGTTTTTGTGTTGAGAAACCTCTAGTTTAACATGCCTTTATATGTTAATTGATACTTTAGAGAGATTAATTGATCACCCTCGTGACTTGATAGTAGCGTGACATGATACACCAATTAGATAAAAATAAGGAAGCCTTTAGGAAGTCACAAGTGAAGTTGAAACCTTAGCCATTCTTCTCCATTGATTGCTTCCCCATTACTATAAGTGTTCACTTTATTTGCTTATTTATAAATTCAATTGCCATTTATTATAAATTTTCTAGATAATACAAGGCACAAAATACTTTGTAATTAAACTCAATCATTATCAGAATGATATCTATACTCAGAAAGTACCCTTTATTACTTCAGACTAATGCATTTATAGCTTAAGGGTTTTTCATATAGCACACACCTGTCATAAAGTTTTTGGCGTCGTTATTATCATTCGATGGCTTTAATACTAAGTTATTATTTCTATATTAATCTAGAGTTTTATTTTCCATTTTCAACCTTGTTTTTTTTGTTTTAGGTGTATGACTAAAACCAAAGCTTAGGAAAATAAAGAAGACTTACTTCCTTTTTATTCAAAAATTGAATGTATCCCCAATCAAAGAAGGCAAGAAAGTCATAATCAAGAGAAATTAAGGAGACTAGCCCTTAAAAGAATTCAATTTACCACCTCTTAAAGGATTGTAACCTGCTAACACTCAACCAAGTGTTAATGATAAAACCTTTGCGATCAAGCCAACATTCATTCAAATGCTTACTAATACTCTTCAATTCCATGGCCTTTCTTATGAAGACCCTAATGCTCACATAACAAATTTCTTAGAGATTTGTGACACCTTTAGGCAAAATGTGATGTTTGCAGATGCGGTAAGGTTTTACCTCTTCATATTCACTATTAAGGATAAAGCCAAGACATGGATTAATTCTTTAGAACCTAGAAACACTATTTGGACCAATTATCTTAAGCTTTTCTTGGTAAATATTTTCCTACATCATTGATAGTTAGACTTAAAAATGAGATCACCACTTTTAGATAATAAGATAGGGAAACATTGAATGAAGTTAGGGAATGATTCAATGATCTTTTGAAGAGGTGTCCAAATCATCAAATTCCAAAATGGTCAATCATGCATACCTTTTATAATGGATTCTTTGGACAAATTAAGATCTCCTAAATGCATTAGCTAGAGGTTTTATATTAGATAAAATAACATATGCAACTTATGATTTAATTAAGGCAATGTCAAACAACAACTACTAATCTCTTGAAAGGATGTTGCTAAAGAAAGTAGTGGAGATTCAAAACATGGATGCATTATAAGCTTTTCAAGCTCAAGTATCATCTGTATCCAAATAATTAAGTTCTTTTACTTATAATGTTACATCTTCTCCTTTCTTACAGGTTATTTGTGATCTTTAAGGGAAAAATAGGTTTGACAGTATTAATTGTTAAGTAGCAAATCCCTTTGCTCAATAGTAAGTGAACTTTGTGGGAAATTTCAACCATCAACCTAATAATCCACATTTTAATACATATAACTTGGTTGTGAAATCACTCTAATTTCTCTTGGTCAAACAATAATACAGTAAACCCAAAAACACAAGGACCAGCACCTAGTTTTCAACCCCCACCACCAAACCACCAACCGTAAGAAAAGAAGTCCAACTTGAAAAACCTAATGGAGAAATTTATTGTTAAAATTAAACCTAAGTTAGATCATTAGGATGAAATGATCAAGAAATTGGATGCCAAAATTGACCTTATTACTAAGAATCAGTCATTAATTGTCCAATACCTTGAGGTGTAAATGGGATAAATAGCCAATGCTAAACTTTAGACCCCATGACAATTTGCCAAGTACCTCTGAAACTAATCCTAAAGAATAAGTCAATTCAATCTTCTTGAGGAGTGTTAAGGAGGTCAACTCAAGGATGTAAAAGGAGAAAGATGTGGAGACAAAGATAAATAAAAAGTCCTCTAACCAAGGCAAACTGAAGGAAGAGGTCGTTCCCTTTATACCTCCCAAGCCATATGTACCACCCTTCATTTTCCTTTTAGAATAAAGAATTATATATAAGATAAGAACTTTATGAGGTTTGTGGAAATACTTAAAAAATCCAAATCAACATGTTTTTCTTATAGGCACTTGGCCAAATGCCAAAATATGCAAAGTTCATAAATGAGGTGATTTCAAATAAAAGAAAATTGTAGGAATATGAATGAGTTACCTTAATCAAGGAGTTTAGTGTCATCCTATTTAACAAGATACTTCCTAAAAAAAGGAGATACAGGGAGTTTCATTATCCCTTATGTTATTTATCATCATTCTTTTAATAAGGCTCTTTTTGATTTAGGTTTTAGTATTAATTTGATGCCTTTTTTTTTATTTCAATAATTGGGTATTGGCAACTTAAGGCCCACATGGCTGCCACTACAATTTACAGATCATTCCATCATTTGTCTAAGGAGGGTTATGGAAGACGTGATAGTCCAAGTTGATAAATTTATAATCCTCATTGATTTTGTTGTTTTAGATATGGAAAAGGATCGAGAGATCCCACTCACTTTAGGATGAGCCTTTCTTTGTACTGGTGGTCTGCTAATAGATATTCAAGAAGGAAATTTCACTTTAAGAGTAGGTGATGAAGAAGTGGTCTTTAACATGTTTCAAAAGAATAAGCAGCCTAAAGGAGGAAAGAAATACCTAAATAGTTAGGTAATAAATGAATGTGGCCTTAGGTTAGAAAGGAAAGCATTTTGAGCTTGTAGAGTATGAAAAGGTAAAGTTTATAGATGATTTTAAGGCTAACTCATTCAAGGTAAGTACTTCCTCCACCTTTGAACTAGATAATATAAACTCTCCTTCATCTTACCTCATTGACAAATAGATAGGTGAAACCATTAAGGAGAACCCATTTGGTTCTTGGAATTTTGCCTTATGTGAGTTAGAACCATTATCTCATCATCAAGGCCCCACACCTAAGCTAACCTTAAATGAAACAACTAAAGAACGAGTGGTAAGATCATTGACTAAGTTGAAAAAGAAGGAGAAATCATTGAAGGTGTCTATCAATCACTTAAGGAGCTTAAGTCTGATGCTTTGGATACCTAAACTAGTAAAAAGGAACAATTACAATCCCAAGGTAAGGATTAAATAGACGCCAAGAACAAGGGTCAAGCTAGAGACCATAAACTAACAAGTTCTTACGGCTACTTCCCATACTTTATCTTTTGCTCTACATATATGCTCTATAATGTTTAATTTTTCATTTTAAGTTGTTTATTTTTGTTTTCACTTGTGCAGGTTATTCATGCAACAAAATTAGGTTATGATCTTTCACTAAGTTTGGGGGAGTTTGCTTTCCCTTTTATCTTTGATCATAATATGATGCCTTGCAATTGTTTGATGTGATTGTTGCTTTAATGTTTGAATTTAGTTTGTTTTTAAGTTGATTTTATGTATACAAGATGTAAAAGATGTTACATGACCATAAAGAATAAGATTTATGGCCATATTGATGGTAAATTTTCATAAAAAGCTAGGTCTAAGTAAAGACATGATCATGCATACAGTCATGCACCTTTGATCAAAATTAAACAGAAGCAAGCCTATAAAGCATGTTTTATGTGTACAATCGTATCATCTAGAAAACTTAGAATGCTTGATCATGCATTGACCATGCCCTTTCAAATCTCATGTTTTTAAAACTTCATGCCCCTTCTTTTCTTCTTACTTTTCCTTTCAACCTAGCACAATCGTGCCCCATCTTCATTTTATTCCTAAGATCTACCTTTCCCTTCAAAACTCATACCCAAAACCTCTTTCTTTCCTTCTACTTCATTCTAAATCCCATCTTTGCCATGCCTTAATGCTTTTAAACCATGGGAAAATGCAAGTAAGGACCTTCTTTAGGGAATCCTCCTCCTCATATGGGTCGACCTACCTTCATCAACAAAGAGAATGAGGCAAGGTATGATATGCTTTCCAAACATACCTTTCTATAAACTAAATTCATCGATTTGAAGCCTTAGATGTTGTGAGTTTGTTAGATGAAATAAAGGAAATTCTTGTGGGTTCTTAAATGGAAGAAATTTGCCAAAATTCATATAAATTTTTACAAAGAATTTACCTTAGAATTTCTTAGTTCTTTATATGTTGAAACCAAAACTAATGGAGGAGTGTATGATTTTGGAACCATATCCTTTTATCTTTATGGGAAGACCTTTATGCTTTCTTTAGGGTGTTTAAACTTAAAAATGATCAGTTGACTGATTTCCTTTTTGCTTTTGAAAAGCAAGATGCCAAGGCATCCTTGGGAGGACAAAAACCATATGTAGCTAGAACAAGTAAGATAAGAGAAATTAGAAACCAAACCTTGAAGTATATGCATCGGTTGTTATCTTATTTGGTGATCGAAATAAGGGATAGTAATAACATGGCAAACCAAATTGAGCTTCTATTTTTATGGTGTATTTGGCATAACATAGCCATCAACATCCCTTAGCGAATAGTTTATCATATGGGTTCTATGAATAAAAAGATTTGGGAACTATCTTAAAGGGTGGTTTTGTCAACTATTTTACATATTATTTAAGACTTTATGATCCCATTTAGTTGACAACCTCATTGTGGGAAGGGGTCCTAATGTGCTCACCTATGATACTATGTTGCACATAGGGCTTATTGTAAAGAATGATCCTTATTATGAGTTGGTTCAAAACCCAGATGTTGGTGATTATAAGGATGATGATCAAGCTAATGTACCCTTTAATTAGAGTTCTTTACATACCCACCTACCTCCTCCACCATCTTTAGGTCCTTTAAAAGGTGTCATGGTGCATTTGGAATCTTGATTAGTGCATATGGATAGAAGGAAAGAAGCATTTGAAGATGAGGCTAGCTTGAAGCTTGCCTCTCTTGATAGCCAAATCAGTGGCATGTCTAGTGGCCTTCAAGCCTACTTCGATCACATTGGATTCTCTTCAGCATCTCCATCACAAGAATGACCATCCATCTTTTATGATCTTTTTGTTTTTATTTTAGCTATTATTATTATTATCTTTTGAGTTATTCATTATACTTAATGTTTGTTTGGTGTGAACTTTGGTTTGCTTGGGTTGTCTTATTAGAACATTTGAATTTGCAATTTGTGTTTTGTTCTTAGTGCAAGTAGTTATTTGGCTAATATAAGGCATGCCTTTTTGTTTTTGTGCTTGATTTTGTAGATTTTCCTCTTCCCCATTTGCCTCTCTCATAGGTAAGTCTCTTTCCTCTTCTTTTGTCTTTCTTTCTACCTATCATCATTGAGGACAATGATATTCAAGTTTAGGGGAACTTATAAGCAATTTTGCATAATATTTCATTGATTGCACTCATAATTTATAATTCTAATGGTTAGGAGTTGGTCGTTGGGTCTTAAGGTGAAAAATCAATTAAGATAATTTATAAGAATAGATTGAACTTACTTAAGACAATTTTTCTTATGATAGTAATTGATTCTAAATTATCATGTTTGTGCTAAAAAATTAATCAAGCATAGTAGAATCAATTGAGTATTCTCGCCTATCATGCAAGCGATCGGGTCCAATCTCCAGCAATGGCACCTAAAACTTGTTGCATATGTAACACTTGCAACTGCATAAATCACTTAAATAATACAATGATAAGTAGATATCATTCCCACAAGGATTATTTTACACAACTACTAATAAAGTCTTAATTTTCCTATTATCTAATAATTGAAATAATAAGAGAATTATCAAAGCTAAAATTGCAAAAATAATTAAATAAAACTGAAATTAAATTAAAAGAAACTCTTATGGCAATGATTTCTAAGGAATTTAGGTACACCACAATATCGTTCCATAATATATCAAGAGAATTGTTTTAATTGAGATCGAGTTGTATTTGAAGATAAATTTTCCTAAATTACCCAATAATCTCTCTTGAGCAAAATTGATTATAGTATTACTAAATTTATGTTTGTTCTCATGGTCACAAAATTTAATAACAATGCATTGAGTTCCATGAACAATCCTTGAATATCTCTAAAAGTCAAGCCTATTATCGTGGTCTCAATATTCTAGTTTAATATGTTAGGACTAAACCTAGACTTCCACTCTCGCACCATCATCTAGAATCTCGAGCTTTGCACACATGCAGTTGTTCATACGTACAACATTAATTAAGCTCAAACATATAAAATCAAGAAACCCAACAAAATTGAAGCAAAAATCACTTCATATAATTATGAAATAAATATTGGCTTTCACCCTAATCCCTAAAATTGAATAATTAGTTCATCCTATAAGAAGAAAAACAAACAAAGAAGATGAAATCCATTGAATTCAGTAGAAAATATTTTCAAAAGAAGACTCTTCCTAAACAAATCAATGAAAACCTTAAAAGAGAATATCTTCAATCTTTACAAAATCTTCTTTTTATTGGGTATAGATGTTGGATCCACTTTTGTCACAAAAAAATATGCTCTCTTTCTGTCCAAGAATCTCTCCAAATAGATCAAATCTCTATCTTAAAATGTCGCTTGCATTACATTTTTAAAACTGAAACGGAACGCCTTGCATGGCCTAATACATGAGCCATGTAATAACCCATGCACTTAACTACTACGTGATTCATTTTTACTAACTGGTCAACTCTGCATCTCTACATGGTCCTACTCATGGGTCATATAATATCCTATGCGACACTGCTGAAAACTGTAATTTAGATATTTTTTTAGAATTTCCTATGCAAACATAAAAAGACAAAAAAAATTAATTTATTCAAAAATAAAAATAAGAAAAGCTCCTAATTTATAATCTAAAATATATGCTAAAATGACTCATATAAAGTAAACTTGGCAAAAATGGGGATTTCAATATGAGATTTTTCAATCATGCATACTTTAGGCAAAAAAAAAGACTTCTCCATATGTTAGAACACATTAACATCCTTTGAGGCGAATCCCAAAACTTAGTTATTTTGAAGAAATGATTAAGGCATTCTTTGATTGCTCCATGAGTCCCCATCCATACCTTGATTTACATTATCCCTTGTTACCCTTTTGAGTTTTGTAAAAAATAATCCTTTAAGAAAATGATCCTTTAAGAGTATTAGTAGCCTTTTCTTTCTTTAACCCATAATCTTAATTATTACCATATAATCTAAATGATATTTTTATCTCGCTTATCAAGAGAATTGAGTTAATATATGGTTGTATAATGATGAGTTATGTGACAAGTCATTTATGTTCATATTTGAATAATTTGTGAAAATGGATTTTTTTTTTATTTTATTTTTACACCATAAGGGTCAATTCAAGTTTGGGGTGGCAAATTGATATTTGGAAAATTTACTCTTATATATGCATTACAAAAAAATATATGAAAATGAATAAAAGAAAGTGAAGTGATGATGAATGAAAAAAAAAATGATGAGAAAAGAAGTAAAAGAAAGAGCAAAATGGTAAGAGAAAGCAAGATGAAATCGAGCCATTAAGGGGAAAATAAAAGGCCGCCATGGATGCTTTGAAAAGAATAATTAAGGGCAATGCACATGAAGTGTTTCATTATAGTTCACGTCATTAGTACAACCAATATGTTGGTAGAAATTCTCTTATTTTAGACTTTATCACTTTTTGATAAGCCTTAACCCTATGCCTTACATTACAAACTTTAAAAGGACCTCATGATCTTTAATGTTACTAAAGATCTACATTAGTGGAGAAGGATGAATTAGTTTTGCCTTTGGTCACATGTCATTCTTTAGAATCGAAGTGGAATTTTGTCAAACTTATTTGTGAAAGGAAATCACAACATTGCATGAACTAGACTACCAAGGCACACATACACTCTTTTGTGTTTGATTGATTACAAATGAAGCATAAAATTAATAACACATTATTATAATAAGTACACTTGCTTATTTAATGAAAATCATGGTTATAGCTAAGAAAAATTCTCTATGAGACCTTGACATTTGATCTTAGTCATTAGAATTTTTGAAATTTGCATTGAAGAAAATAAAGAGGATAAACAATAATTCAAGTTTAGGGGAATTTGTTTGGTCTTATAATTTTCACAATTAATAGGTTATTATCCTCTAAATTCATGAATTGATGCTAAATTTCTACCTTTAATTGAACCTCATAAAAGATATTTTGTGTTTGTAGGCAAAGAAAGAAGAAACAAAAGCAAAGGAAGACAAAGATAACACATATGACCATACACACAATTGGCATCACTTAGGATCAAGGAGTATCAAGCTAATGCATAACCATGAATCCAAAGGATAGTCATGCCTCCCTTCAAAAATAATAAATAAAAGGAATTGCACAAAAGCACAACCATGCATATGGTCGTGCACTAGAAGGGTAAAGACTTTAGACTAAGAAATGGGTAAGATCCACAGTTGTGCTTCCTTTGCTAAAAGTTAAACATAGATTGACACAACCATGCTTCCCCAAAATCTAAAAATGGGACTTATTGACTCCTTTCTAAAGTCTCCTATGATGAATGAAGAGAGAGAGAGAGAGAGAGAGAGAGAGAGAGAGAGAGAGAGAGAGAGAGAGAGAGCTTAAAGTTTTAGAAAAAAAAAAAGTGAAATTCAAAAAGATAAGAAATTAAAGGAGAAAAGGCAAGGAATTTAGAGGAAAAAGGTGTATCCAGTCAAGCTGATTCAAGGAGTCTATGGCTTGTTTTATAATTAATTTGATTTTTTTTTTATTTTCTTTTATGCATCATGAACTAAATCCTTAAAGGCTAAGGTTGAAGGTGGATCTTGAGTGATTTATATTGGATTTCCTTAATATGGGTTTATTGGTTTTATTCATTCTTTATGTCAGTAATTGTTAAATGATTCATGATATTGATTGATTTGCCATTTTGAGTGATTTATGATATTGATTGATTGGCCCTTTATCATATTTATTTCCACAAATCAACTATCAAGAGATGTTTTTCATGGAATGAACCCCTCAACAATTTTCTTATTTTGTTATGAGTAGAGAAACCTATATAAAGCATTGTTATCCTTAAAGTCTTGAATAGTAAGATAATTGCATGATGACTAGCTTTTATGTTGTGAAACCTCTTACTAAACATTTCCTTTATATGTTAATTGATGCTCAAGAGGGATTGATTGATCGCCCTAGTGACTTGATAGTAGTACAAGATGAATACACCAATTAGATAAAGATTACGAAGCCTTTAAGAAGTCGCCAAGTGAAGTTAAAACCATGACCACTTACTATAAATGTTCACTTGATTTTCTTATTTATAATTTCAATTGCCATTTATTATTTATTTTCTAGATAATATAAGGCACAAAATGCATAGCACTTAAACTCGATCCTCGTAGGAATGATTTCAAACTCATGGGAACAATATTCATTTCACAAAGTACACTTTATAACTTCTAACTTGTGCACTTATAGCTTAAGGGTTTTTTAGATAGCACGCACCCTTCATCAAAAGAAACAAAAAGGGTAACATAGATACTTTGCAAAGAAAAAGTAAGGGCAATACACATGAAGTGTTTCATCATACTTCAAATCATTAGTATAGCTAATATCTTAGTTAAAATTCTCTTATCTTGGACTTGATCACTTTTTCAAAAGCATTAACCCTAAGGCTTACATTACAATCTTTAAAAGACTTCATGATTTGTAATGTTACTAAGGATCTACATTAAGGATGGATTATTTTTGCCTATAGTCACATGCGATTCTTTAGAATCAAAGTGGAATCTTGTCAAACTTATGTGTTAAAGGAAATCAAAAATAAGCATAAACTATGATGCCAAGGCACACAAGCACTTTTTGGTGTTTAATTGATTGCAAATAAAGTATGGAATTAAGAACTTATTATTATAATAAGTAAATTTACTTGTTTAATTAAAATCATGGTTATAGCTGAGAACAATTTTTTACCTTGACACTTGATTTTAGTCATTGGAATTTTTAAAATTTGTATTGAATAAAATAATCATTGCTTAAGGACAAGCAAGAGTTCAAGTTTAGGGGAATTCATTTGGTCTCATAATTAGTAGTTATTATTCTGTCAATGGGGAGAATGTTTGGAGAACATTTGACCCCAAGGCATTGGTCTCACTCCTCTATTTTGAATGATGTGTTTGAATGATAACAAAATAATAACAAATGATAAAAGGAGAGAATGAATTCAACGGACATTAAACAACGAGTATTGAATATAAGTGCTCAGATGTTTAAACTGTTATGGACCATCCAACGGGAATTAAGAAACTCGCCACGAGCGCTAAAAAAGTGATCTAGATCAAAATGTGTTGAAACTCACAATGGGAGTTATGGTTTCGCAACAAGCGTTGATATGGACCTAGCAATAGGCATTACTTATTCGCAACAAGTATTGGACAAGTGATCAACTTTGATCCCTACTCCTTAGACCTAATAATAGGCATTGCACTTTCCTAATAGGAGTAAAAAGAAGTGCTCTAGATAGTGCTATAGCTTTTGAACCTTCTAATGAGGCATACTTAAAGCTCAATAGGCATTGAAAGTATATCTAATGGGCATTGGAAATTCCCTAATGGTCATTGAAGCATTATTAAAGTGTTTAAAAAATAGAGCATAAAATTCATGCTTTCTGCAAAATTATCAATGGACATTGATATTACTCCAATGAGCATTGAGGTTAAAGCCAATGACCATGAAAGGATGGACAATAGTCGTTGAAGCTATATGTTGCAAGACAAATAGGTTGTTGCTAAGAATCAACGGGCATTGTCACCTATAATTGCTAGTTTTGCAGAAAAGTTATCAAACTGAACGTCAACTATTCCAACAATTAGCTTATTATTCAGTTATATAAGGAACATTTTTGAAGACTAGAAAAAGTTAGAAACATTGGAAAATAGTTATAAAACATATAACAAGCTATTTATGCAAACCTTTTGGTGTTGCTCTTTAATTTATGTAGAGTGAAGATTATTTTATAACTATTTGAGAGTAGGTTTTCTTGAGCACTAAAAGTGTAATTACTACCTTATTTAAGAGGCATTGACACAACTTCGATCTATCTCTGCTAGTGGTTAAAAGGTTGGTATTGTGCTTTAGAAAAATACTAAGGGTTGGGTTGGCTCTCTTATTCCTTATTAAAAATAAGTAATTGTAAAGATTTTCCTTGAGTCTGGAAAAAGGATAGTTTTTCTTGTACCTAGAAAAGGAATAGAAAAGGCCTAAGTGAAAGCTTAGGGAGTGGAGTAGGCACATTGCTAAACCACTGTAAATCTTTATGTTGATTTGTGTTTGTTGCTTCTATTATCTTTGTTTGTAGTTTTTATTTACAGCCTAATTCATCCCCCCCCCTCTTGGGTTGCCTCATCTACATCTAAACTAATAATTATTTCCCTCTAAATTCATGAATTGATTTTCAATTTCTGCCTTTAATTGAACCTCATAAAAGATATTTTGTGTTTGTAAATAAAGAAAGAAAAAAGAAGAGTAAAGGAAGAAAAAAATTAGAAGCATGGTCATTCGCATAATTGTGCCTCACTTAGGATCAAGAAGTATCAAGTAAATGCATGACCATGCTTCCAAAGCACAGTCATGCCTCCCTTCGAAGAGAATAGATAAAAAGAATCACACAAAAGCATAACTATGCATATGGCCCTCCACTAAAAGGGTAAAAAGTTTAGACTAAGACATGGGCAAGACACACAACAATGTTTACTTGAATAAAGCAGATCACATATTGACATAGTCGTGCACATAACCATGCTTCCCTAAAATCCAAAAATGGGACTTGTTGACTTTTTTCCAAAGTCTCCTTTTGGAGAGCTCTAAGCTTCTTATTTTGAAGAAGATCTTTTAAGCATTCATTAAGGAGGTAAATCATTTGGAATAGAGAGATAAACAAATAGATAGACAGATAGACGGAGAGAAAGAGAGATAAAGGTTAGGACTATGGAGGAAAAAGGTGCATCTAATAATGGCGATTAAAGAAGGAGTCTATGGCTTATTTTGTTATTAATTTAATTATTCTTTTTTCTTCTTTTTTTATTTTATCATGAACTAAAAACCTAAAACATAGGGTTAGAGATGGATCTTAAGTGATTTATATTGGTTTCTTTAATCTAAGTCTTTTGGTTTTATTCATTCTTTGTGTTACTAATTGTTATATGATTCATGATGTTGATTGACTAGCCATTAATTATATTTAGTTTTGTGAATCAACTATCGAGAGATGTTTTTCATGGAATAAATCCCTTAATAATTCCCATATTTTGTTAGGAGTTGAGAAACTTTAATAAAACATTATTATCCTTAAAGTCTTGAATAGTAAGACAATTACATGATGTCTAGCTTTTATGATGAGAAACCTCTTGCTTAAGATGCCTTTGTATGTTAATTGACACTCAAGAGAGATTGATTGATCACTTATGTGATTATATAGTAACAACATATGAATGAGTTAACAAGTGAAGTTGAACCCCTAGCTAACTTCTTCTATTGATTATTATTTTTATAATTACTTCTTCCATTGATTATTTTAATCCTTATTTAGTTTTAATCTAATACTCGGATTGGTGTAGTCAAGGTCTGTCTTATATATGTGGCACCTGGCGAGTGTTTATTATGAATATCCCTTGTACCTTTTTTTACATTATCTATTTATTCCTTTTCAATTATCTTGAACAGACATTGTGCTTTGTTTATAAGCCTAGACTATGAAGTTAGGTTTGTTACAAGGTAGCAACCTTGCATCTAAGATGTTTGGTTGTTACCCTTAGTTCACGAGGTGGAGCATGGCTAGCCAGAGTGAGTCTTTAGTAGATCTTAGGCACGCATGCCTGTACACTCTTACCCTACACTAAGTATTGCTATCCTATAAAAGAGACAATTATTAGTTTAACATGTTACTTGTTGTTATTAGCTTTATACTTAGAGTGGTTCTTTACCATTATTGTAGCTGCATTTGGATTGGAGGGCGCCTGCAGATGCCTGACAGCTAAAGGTGGTAGAGGTAGAGGGCCTTTCATATGGGCAATATTTACTCTTGAGCCTATCCTTGCGTAAGTGGTACTCTCGATAATAGATCCTTAAGTGGCATAATGGGTTGGACACTAGCCCCATTCCACAGCACCCGCCCTCAAACATGTTTTAAATGATGGATATGAATGGGGATGTGAAGATACGGACGACCATATTGTTTGTACTAGAAGAGCATTTTATTTCAAATAGGGTCCCCTATTAGATTTGGATGATCAAAGCTTTGGTTTGGATGATCTTGATGACTGAGGTAGCTAATTTGGTTTTTTCAAGGCATGTGATGCATTAGGCAATGATCCTGCATTGCGACACCCAAGGGACGACTGCTCGTATTGAGCATTGGCCTACAAAGGTCGCTCTTACTGCTTAGGGCCATAAGATGGCTCGTGTGTCTATCTCCACTTTTAGAGGGTTCGAGCCCATTGTGGTGGGCAAGCTAGATCAGGTAACATATAGCATGATCGAGTCATGCATGGCATGCCTGACTAGATCAATGATGTCACTATAGCTCACACGGTTAACTTACACCTTCGAACCAACCGATACTACCCATATGAGTATTTTTTTTACTTACATTATTATATCTTTTATTATTATTAGAGCATTTATTACTAAAATTACTTCTTTCCCCCCTTATAGATCTCCTATGTCCATACTAAGGCCATGGTGGACCTGATCACTGCTCTTAAAGGGGCAGTGATATAACAAACTCGATCTATGCATAGCAGTAACAACTAGTGGCATATATGAAACATGTATGCTTGCTTATGATTAAGAATGTATGGTTGGAGTCATATTCATCCTAACCCTTATATATTTTATAGGAGTCAATCCAATACTTGACCGAAGAGCTCAGGGATATTGAACAACGTCTAGCAACAGTAGAGGCCCAGATTGAGACTATGGCTAGGGCAGCAACAGAGGACCCTAATGAATATATGGCCCTAAATAGGGAGGAAGGAGATGACAATGAAGAGATCGCATTTAGAAGCCAAGAAGATTGAGCCAATCTAGTGCTTAGATTTTTATGATTTTTCTTTTAGTACAGAACACTTGTCGAACATTGTTGATATTTTTGGTACAGTTGTATGAATCTTTTTTTTTTGGGTGATTTGAAAGGCCTATTACATTTTGGATATTTGCTTAAACACTAGGATCCTTAGATACACTGTGGTGATTCTATATCCACTTTTAGCAAATTTTATAATTTTTTGCTCTAATGAAAATGCATGATTTTAGTTTTAGCCCCAAACTTGTCTTCTTAATGCGTGATTGAATTATTGTGTCCCATTTTGAATGTGTACATGTTTTTTGCAGTAGGTACAGAACAACTCTTAAACTTATAGTGCGAGAGGATGCTACTTAATTTTTCCTAGGAAGACTAGTCTATACATATCACTAAGTTTTCCCATTTTTTAGGGTGTCCTCCCAATCCTCAAAGTCTGAGAGATGGCAGGGAGGAGCACCTACTTTCTCTTGTAAGTCCACTAAATCGCTATGTAGGTGGGAGAGGAGGAGAAATCATCTCTTAAGCATTCTCATCATCTTGTCTAATTTCCTGTTGATGGAGGTAAGAGAGATTTTGGCTTTTGGTTTAGGTTAGAGAGGAGGAACAGGTTGGGATCCCTCTTCAATGATAAACTATTTTCTTTTAGAGGCTTGGGAGGTTTTTAATTTCTTGGCTCTAAAAGCACCCAAAGTGTATGTGTAAGAATTAGGGTGAATAGCTTTTGCATTGATGAGGTAGGGTAAGTCTAGAAAATTTTATGAAGGGAGAAGCTTCTTAGTGAGGAATTTTTCATTTTCCTTATTAAGAGCACTGACGTATAGATAGATGGCAGTGACATGGAAAGGAAGAAGAAACTGACTTTTGGGCTTTGTGCTCATGTGGATCAATTGACCTATAAGACAATGGTTAGTTTGTATAGGTTTGTTTTTTATAAGACATAAAAGGAAAACAAGATCTTTTTGGGATACTTTTTCATTACCATCCCTTTTTACGTTAATAGAGAAGGTGATGATACAATGATGTTGCAAAAAAGGTAGGGTACAAATGTATTTAGCTAGTGAAGTCTTTAGGTCATGTTTGGTCTCGATGGAAATTTCATACCAGAACTCGAAATAAATGACATCAAGAGCAAAGTTGATAAACGAAATGTCATCCCTAACTTGAAGATTAAATCGATTAGAAAGTTGATTAAAGGTGATAAAAAAAGGTCCCCAAAAGCTCAAAATACTAACCCATATTGGTTAGCGCGAGATTTCGCTTTCTGACTTAGAGTCACGGTGCACATAAATTCTCGCATGATCTCCTCATGTTTGGGCTCATCACGAAAAATAAATTTGTTCCATCCCAAGTTTGAAAGAAATGTGTGGATCTCGCCTTTGATGCCTAGAGACTCAAGAAGGAAAGTGGAAGGGATTTCATTCGGTAAGATAATCTTAGAGGCGTTTGCCTTATACCGATCTTTCTCCTCTTTCATGATCCCTTTCATCATGTGTAGAGCTTGTGGTCCAGAAGATTGTGCTACTGTCTTTCCTTTCTCTGCTCCTGAGGCTTTCTTGGGGTCCATATAAGAATAAAAGAAGATTTTATGATTTTTTAGAGTGAGGAAGAAGAGAGATGAAGATTTTTAGTAGGAATGGATAGAAACACTATTTTAGGGGCTTATATAGGCTAAGAAAAGGATGAAACGACCAAAAACTATCACAAATGCATTAAATGAAATAGTGTCATTGGTTAGTAATCAAATCACTTAAATGCATGGCAGTTACCCAAAGTCGCAACCATTACCTACATGTCGCAATTGTTAATTCTGAAAAATGTGAGTAAGGAATAAAAATTCCTCAGGAAACAGTGTGTTCAATAGTAAAAAGATTTAAAATTTGAACAAATTCACAGTGGGGAATAAAAGTCACGACCGCGAATTGATAAGGGATAAGATAGGAACAAAAGTCTCCTTTTCATTATCCTTGTCAAGCTTGTTGTTGATGGTTACAAGTGAGAGTTCAGCCTTAGGCTTAGGTTGAGGAGGGATGGATGGAGCTCCTTCTTCAATAGCTAGTCTTTTCCTTTTGGAAGCTTGTGAAGTCTCTATTTTCTTTGCTCCAACTGCACCTAGGGTATACGCATAGGTGCCCAGATGAATAGCCTTGGCATTAATAAGGTAGGTGAGATCTAGGAAGTTTTATGAAGGTAGAAGTTTTTTGGTAAGGAATTTCTCATTTTCCTCATCAAGTGCTCCTATAAATCGGTAAATGGTTGTGATATGTGAAGGTAGCAAAAATTGGCTCTTGGGTTTGGTACTCATGTGAATCAATTGATCCACAAGGTACAGACCAGTTTGGATTGGTTTATTTTTGACAAGGCAAAAAAGAAATGTCAAGTCTTTTTGGGACATTTTCTTATTACCATCACCTCTTGCATTTACGAAAAAGGTCATGATACGATAGAGTATCCAAAGGGGTAGGGATTTGATGTGTTTGTCCAAAGAGGAGCGAGGGTCGTGTTTGGTTTCAATTGAAATTTTTGACCAAAATTCAAAATAAATAACATCAAGTGCAGATATTATGAAAGGAATGTTTTCTCCTACTTCAAGATTAAAGAAAGAAGATAGTTGGTCGAAAGTAATGTAAAAAGGGTTTCCAAAGGCCCGAAACACTAACCCGTATTGATCCGCGAAAGATTTGGCTTTGCAACTAAGATGGACAGTGCACATGAACTCTCGCACAACCTCTTCGTAACTAGGTTCATCTCAGAAGATGAACTCATTCCAACAAAGATTAGAGAGGAAAGCTAAAATTTCTACGTTGATACCCAAGGTTTCCAGCAGAAAGATTAAGGGTATCTTGTTTGGGAGGATGATCTTAGAGGAGTTGGCTTTGTACCTTTCTTTCTCCTCCTTGGTAATTCCTTTCATGAGGTGGAGTGCAGGTGGTGTAGATGGTTGAGCCACTGCCTTGCCTTTGTCTGCTCTGGAGATCTTCTTTGGAGCCATTGCAAAGGATGAGAGATTTTGAAGATTTTAGAGAGATTTAAGAGAGAGAAGATCTTTAGAATAGAAGTGAGGATGTCACTATTGAAGGGGGTATTTATAGCCAATGAATGGGTGTAGAAACGGCTAGAAATGGTTTAATGAAAAGTTGAAAACGGTTGGCAGTCAAATTACTTAAATGTCTAGGCGGTTACTCTAATTCGTGTCCGCAAAATCATAAGTCGCGACCACGAATTTTAGAAAATGTGAGTAACGAACAAATTTTCCTTGGAAGGTCAAAAATTTGAAAAACGACCAAAATTCATGGTGGAGCAGAAATTTTGCGACCGCAAATTTATGTTTGACAGCTAGGTGATTAAGACTTGTAATTCGTGACCGTGAAGGAAGGATAGTGACCGCGAATTATGAGTCTTCAAAAAAAAGTTGAATTTTTAAAAAATTGTGATCCACTTTACTATATCAAACATAAATATCACAAATCAACAAATATCAGTACACATAGCAATATCACATATAAGATCAAAAATTTTCACTTTAGGGAGCTTCCATCAAACATTCCCAGTTCTTTCTTAATGAAGTTCATTTTTTCTTCATTTAGAGGTTTAGTGAAAATGTTTGCAAGTCAATAATTTGTGTCAATAAATTCTAACACAACATAACCCTTTTACACATGATCTCTAAGAAAATGATGTCTAATATCTATATGTTTGCTCTTAGAGTATTGGATGGGATTCTTAGAGAGATTAATAGCACTTGTGTTATCACATTTAATAGGAATGTAATCAATCACTTTAACAAAATCCTTTAATTGTTGTTTCATCCAAAAGACTTGGGTGCAACAACAACCCACAATAATATACTCGACTTTCGCTGTGGATAAGGCAACCGATACTTATTTTTTACTAAACCAAGAAACTAAACATTCTTCTATCAATTGGCAAGTTTTGAAAGTGTTTTTTCTATCTAATAAGCTACCTGCATAATCAACATCCTAATATCCTACGAGACCAAAGGAAGAATCCCTAGGATACCATAACCCTAAGTGAATTGTGCCATGCAAATATTTAAAACTTCTTTTAACAACATTCAAATGAGACTCTTTAGGAGAGGATTGGAACCTAGCACACACAAACATTAAACATGATATCTGGCCAAGAAGCAGTAAGATAAAGTAGAGATCCTATCATACCTCGATATCTCTTTTGATCTACCATTTTGCTCTATTCATCTTTATCTAGCTTAATGGTACCACTCATTAGGGTTTTAGCTACCTTGCAACCATCGATGCCAAATTTCTTGAGTATCTCCCTTGTGTATTTGGCTTGGTTGATGAAGATCCCTTTCTTGGATTGCTTGATTTGTCAATTGAGAAAGAACTTGAACTCTCCCATTATGCTCATTTCAAATTCCCTAGTCATACACCTAGCAAAATTCTCACAAAGAGATTCATTAGTAGCACCAAAAATGATATCATCAACATATATTTGAACAATTAATGTGTCATGTTTATGCTTTTTAATAAAAAGTGTAGTATCCATCTTTCCTTTTTCAAAATCATTTTTCAAGAGAAATGAACTAAGCCTTTCATACCAAGCTCTTAGAGCTTGTTTCAAACCATATAAGGCTTTATTCAACTTAAAAACATGGTTTGGAAAATAATATGACTCAAAACCATGAGATTGTTCAAGATAGACTTCTTATTCAATGATATCATTCAAAAATGCACTTTTCACATCCATTTGAAAAAGCTTAACATTCATGTGACATGTAAAGGCTAAAAGAATCCTAATGGCCTATAATCTTGCTACGAGGGCAAAAGTTTCATGATAGTCTATGCCTTCCTCTTAGTTGTATCGCTTAGCAACCAATCTAACTTTGTTTCTAGTAAGGAAACCTTGCTCATCTAACTTGTTCCTAAACACCCACTTACAACCTAGAATTGGGTGTTTTTTAGGCTTAGCAATAAATTCTCATACTTTGTTTCTCTCAAATTGGTTGAGTTCCTCTTGCATAGCAAGTACTCAACTCTCATCATCAAGAGCCTTATCAATTGATTTTGGCTCAGGTTGAGAAACAAAACCAAGATTATTATCTAAAGGATTAAGTTGAGAACTAATACTTATACCTTTAGATGTATCACCAATGATCAAGTCTTTAAGGTGATACTTGGAAAATCTTCAATCTTTGGGTAAATCTTAGCTTGGCTCTAGTTGTTGTTGATGATGTTGGTCTTCATCTACTCTTGATGAATCACCTTCTTCTTTATCTTCTTTTCTTATAGAATTTTCCAATTTTAACTTCTCAAAGTCACCTACAAGATCATCAACAAAAATACCTTTCCCAAGACCAAGTTTACTAGATTCATAAAAAACAACATTCATAGACTCTTCAACTACCACTAAACTTTTGTTAAAGACTCTATATGCCTTACTTGAGGTGGAATATCCTAAGAAGATACCTTTATTGGTTTTAGAATCAAATTTCCAAAGATTATCCTTGGTATTTAAAGTATAGCACTTACATCCAAATACTATAAGGTATGATATCTTGGGGTTTCTATCATTCCATAGCTCAAAATATGTTTTATTGAGAATGGGTCTTTTAAAAACTCTATTTGTAATATAACATGTAGTGTTAATGTCTTCAACCCAAAAGTAATTTGGTAGAGAATACTCATTGAGCATTATCCTAGCCATTTCTACCAATGTTCTATTTCTCCTCTCCACAACACCATTTTGTTGTGGTGTTCTAGGATTTAAAAAATTATGAAAAACTTCATTCTCCAAACAAGAATTTTCAAATGACTCATTTTGAAATTCCTTTTCATGGTCACTTCTAGTAGAAGCTATGAAGTAACCTTTTTCATTTTGAACCCTTTTTGCAAAATTTTTAAAAACATCAAATGTATTATTCTTATGAGCTAGAAAAGATACCCAAGTAAACCTAAAGTAGTCATCTACAAGGACTCTTACATCATGCTTTCAACTTAAGCTAACACTTCTAGTGGGTTCTATCAAGTCCATGTGAATAAGTTGAAGGGTCTAGTTGAACTTACAACATTTTTGGCTTTGTGAGAGGCATGGTGTTGCTTCCCCATTTGGCAAGGGCCACATGTCTTGTCTTTGGAGAATTTTAGATTGGGAAGTCCTACTAACTTTCCTTTAGATAGGCTTTGAAGAAGATCCATGCTTGCATGTCCAAGCCTTCTATGCCACAACCAAGCTTCACTACTCAAAGACATAAGACATTTAAAAGATTAGTTAGCCAAATCGTTTAAGTCAATAGAGTAGGTATTGTCTTTCCTTTCACCCTTGAAAATAACCTCATCATCCACTAAAGTGGTGACTTGGCATTCCCTAGGATCAAAGGCGACTTTGTTACCTTTATCACACAATTGACTTACACTCAACAAATTATGTTGTAAGCCGTTAACTAGAACATTATCAATTAAAGAGTAACCATGCTTACCAATGGTTCCAATGCCAATTTTCTTACCCTTGGCATTGTTACCAAATGTGACATCTCCACTTTCTTTTTCCTTCAATGTCGTGAATAGCTTTCTATTTCCAGTCATATGCTTGGAACATCCACTATCCACATGTCAACTGCTTGATTTGGTGGCTGCCACACTCTTCTACAAAATAAAAGTGAGTTACCTTTTACTAGGTACCTAAGTATGCTTGGGTCCTTAGGGGTTAGAAGATGAAGGGTCATCTAGTTTGAGATAAGCCTTCCTAATATAGCAATGAATATTAATATGTCCAAATCTCATGCAATAATGGCATTAGAGTTTAGACTTAGAAGTCTTTCTCCTATGCATAAATTTAGTATGAGTAGGAGCTCTTCTCATACTTTGACCATGTGAATGCATGCATGTACATGTATGATGAGTTGGAGTAGAGAATTTTTTATGATAATGACCATGCTATTTATTGTACATGTAGGCATGGTTAGCTCTTTGATTCTTGGCTCTAGAGCTTGAGGGAGCCTTTCCTTTGCCCTTAGGCTTAGGAGGCTTAGTGCTAGGAGCACTTTTCTTCCTAATTACCTCAATGCTTGAAGTTTGAGGTTCTGAAGATCTAAAAAATGTGGTTTGAGAAGATGAGGAGGCTTCATTGAAGCCTAGACCATGTCTAACTAGTGGAGATCTTTATGACACGATCAATGTGTCTAAGGTTTCTTTTCCTTTATGGAACTTAGAGATTGAGCTTCTAAGCTCAATGACTTCTCCCTTTAGAATCTCATTCTCCTTTCTTAGTGAAGCCATTGAAGAAGATGATATAGAAAGACTATCCATAGATTTTTTGAGCTCATCATTAGATGCTCTCAATTCTCTTACAATGTCATTAAGGGATTTATAATCATCCTCTAGCTTTTGACATTTTCTTTTATAAAATTTCATTTGTGACTTGTATTTGTCACATCTCATGGTTAGAGCCTCTAGAAGCTCTTCATCTATCTCATCAAATTCAAAATCAAAATTAGACTGAGAAAAAGTACTTACCTCATTAGTAAAATCTTCTTGTGCCATAAAACATATTGGCAACTTCTCCTTCTTCCTCTTCTTCACTTGATCTATCATCCTAAGTGGCTGAAAAGCTCTTCTTCTTTACCGTGTCCCATCTCTTTTTCTTCTTCAATTTAGGACACTCATACTTGATGTGGCCTTGCTTTCCACATCTATAGCAAGTGACATCGTTGGATTTTTCTTTTGGACTATGAGATGTCTTCTTGAAACTTTTTTCTTTCTTTTCTTCTTTTGATCAACTCCTTTGTCCTTCTTGAGAGCATTGTTAGCTCCTCTTCTTCCTTGTCACTTTCTCCATCACTTGAGGTAATTTCTACCTCATTTTCCTTTGTTGAAGATTTAAGAGTCAGGGTTCTTTCTTTTTCTGGTTTCTCTCCTTGGCATCTTAGCTTCTTCATTTATTCATCTTTTTATAAGGCCAACTCATGAGTTAAGAGATTGCCTATCAACACGTCTATCAGCACCTTCCTAATCTCCAAATTGGACTCTTAGATGTTGCACACTCTAGCACTAAATTTATCTAAAGGAAGAGTTTTGAGGATTTTTGTGTTTACCTCATAGTTTGTGAGAGTCCTTCTGAATTTCTTCATATTGGTGATAATAGATAGGAACCTATTCGTCATTTCAGTGATGCTTTCACTGTCCTTCATCATGAATAGCTCCCATTCAGTTACGTACATCTCCAACCGATTTGACTGAACTAGAGTTGTGCCTTCATGGTAATTCTCAAGTGTCTTCCAAATGGCATGAGCTGTTTGACAATGTTGTACTCTTCTAATCTCTTCTATAGAGAGAGAGCTTAGAAGAATGGTTATTGCTCTCTTATTTTTGCCATTTGATCTCCGGTGAGCTTCAACTCATTCTTCCCTTAAGATAAGTTCTTCAATTCCATCCACTACCTTAGTAGGTGGCTTTCATTCTTTGACAACCACATCCCAAAGATCCACCACATCTATATCAAGATAGATTTTCATTTTATACTTCCAATAAGTATAGCCAGTTTCATCAAAGTGAGGCTTAAGGTGTGAATGGATTTTCTCTTGTGCCATTGATCTTATCTCACCCAATTAAGGCTAGAATGTAAGGCTTTGGCTCTAATACCACTTGTTGGCCCTAGGCACCATGAAGGGGTATTGAATTGGTGCATAAAAATTAAAACAGGAAAGTAAGAAAGAAAATTGATAGAAGAGACACAAGATTTATAGTGGTTCTGGTATAATCGATCCTACATCCACTCCCTAATTCTCTACAATTGGGTGTTTCACTATCTTCAAATGGTGTTTTTAAGCTCACACTTAACTTTTACACTTGTGTTTTCAAGGCTCACTCAATAACCTTTACACTTGTGTTTTTGAAGCTCACACAACAACCTTTACACTTTTGTTTTTAAGGCTCACATAATAACCTCTTTTAGTGTTTTTACAGGCTCACACTACAACCTTTTACAAATAATTTTTATGCTCACACCAAACAATGACCTAAAGAAGATAAAAGATTGAGTAGTAAAATTATAAGAGTTTGGATTACAAATTAAAGAATTCTTTTGCATTTACATCTATTTGGTGAGCTATTTATAGCCTCTACCCACCAAAGAGATGTTGCAATAAAGCTAGTAGCGAATCTCTAAAGTATGCTAGACAGATTCTGCATTAAATGCTTGTCAGGCTTCATTTGCGGTCGCTACTACTCTTTTGCAATCGAGATTTTCCAATTTTCCATACGGGAGCCCAAAAATGCGGAGAAAATCCCTGTTTGTGTCTAATAGCTAGTCCATGTTTCATCTTCTCATTAGTTCATCAGGAAAATATAGTCATTGCCTTTCACCTGCTCATAAAAGTAGTGGTCGTGATTTTTCTTGTATAGGCCACCACTTAGGATGCGAATTCGTCTGTTAAAATGTTCATCTTCTTTTTCATGATTTTGCGATCACTACCCATAAGTTGCCATCGTGATTTTTATCTTTCAATAGTCACCTAAGACACTTGTCATGTTGTGGTTGTGGACTTAATTATTCCCTTTTGAGTTACTTCGAAATTCGCAGTCGCGATTGAGGTGTGATACATACCCGAATTCATCTGTGACTTTGGTTCTCCTTTCTTTGAATTGGTCGTGACAAAGAAGTGGCTCGTGAATTCATCTATCCAATTTGTCAACCTGCCTTAATCTAAGTCACAGTCGCGAATTAGGAGACACTTTGCTTTCTTTAGAGATTATGGACTTCATACAACTTCACATTTAGAGACTAACTAAAAACTGCAAAACAACACTTAATTGAAACATTATAATTGATCGATCTCCTTTGTCAAGATCAAAAAGGTTCAAGACTTAGGATTAACCATCCTAGTCTAATAAGTTTATTGCTTTTCTTGTGGCGGTGTCTCTTCACTAGCAACCTCTTGAGTTACTAATATTGATCTCTTTTTAGTTTTAGCTTCCTCTTGAACTTAGACACCATAAGCCCTAATTATATATTCATAGGTAACTAGTTTGATGGCTTTGGTAGTTATCATGTAGTTGAGATCAATCAGAGCAAGGTTAGGTTAAAGAGAGTCAATGCCTCAACATATTTGGTAACTGCAGTAATGTAAGAATAAAGGAGGATTTGACTTTGCAAGGTGAGCAAATTGGTTAACTAAGTACTTTGCGATTTGGATGGCTTTACCTTTAATAAGGCCAAAAAGAAAGAAAAGGTCTTTTTGGCTAATTTTTTCATTCCCATCCCATTGAGCATAAATAGAAAAGGTGATAATTTTATGAAGGATCAATAGAGGTAAAGAAGAAATCTTTTTGAAGAGAATGGATCTAGTGTCTGATGCCTCTTTCAATTGAAATTTATTCCTAAAAATCATTCCAACTCATACAAATATCGGTTAAGTTTCAAATGCCCTCGATTTGTAATCCAAAAATGTTAGTTGCCCATAACATCTAATAGGTTTGCCTTTTCTCCCTTCAATTAACATGGTAGCAAGAAATTCCCTTATAATCTTTCAAAGCCAATCTCTTCCATAAAGATGAGAGATTATGGAGATAAATTATTACAGTGTCCTTTAGTCCGAGGGTTTTTAAAGCGATGATGCTTCACTTTACTAGAAACTATTTGTTTATCCTTGATGGTCTCATATCTTTGCTTCTCCTCTTCTGTTATTCCTTTCATAAGGTATAAGAGAGATGGTTGAGGTTGGAAAGCCATGATAGCCTTTCCTTTAGCTTCCTTTAAGAGTTTTGGTTTAGGACCCATAAAGAAAAGAAAAAGTGAAGAAAATAGAAGTAGAAGAGTATAAGACATGAGAAAAGTGTATGAGAGAAGATAAGGATTTTAGTGCCTAAGAGTTTACAGAGAAAGAGATCGGAGAAAAAGTGAGAAAAATTACTACAAAAGGTTTAAATAAGCTTAGGAGAGAGAAAATTTAGTCAAAAAGGCATTAATTAAGAAAAATGACCATCTTGTAATGGTCAAAATCTTTTTAGTAAATTTGAATAATTGTGACCACGAATCACTGATTATGACCATAATTTCCAAATTTATATCTAACAGTCATAGGATTTCCAAACATAATGCACACTCTTTATTTTAATGATTAAGAAACTTGAGATCACATAACTGAGTGACCATGAAAATTGAGACAGTACCTATTTCCTAGATGACCTTTAATGTGTGACCATGAAGATGTTATATTAGTTGCGATTTTTAGATCAATTATCAAAGCAAAGTTAAAATATAAATTTTAGTAGTTAGCCTTTGAGTAAATGATCAAATTAATGCTCAAATGATTGATTTATGCATATGAATTGTAACATACATATCCTCATTCATTAGCATCCTCACATGAACATATTCATTTCATAAATAATTTGCAATCCCACATGAACATAGGCATTGGATAAATGATCATTTAGATATATGAATTTCATAAGCATCATGATGACACTTGTACAATTGCATTAGGGCACTTGAGCTTTTCTTGAATGGCAAATTAACACATGTTTTATGTATGTTACAATATCATAAATAATGGTGTTTTAGAGCTTATATACAAGTATAAGGAGCATATGGGAATTAGGAGATGGATGGAGGTGATGAAGGAGTGAAGAAGAGGGACTAAATGAGGAAAATTGAACTTCCAACCAATGGTAGTGAGCCACCATGATTTTGTCCTATTATAGTAGGTATATATATTAAATTTTCTCTTCCTTTAGGATCATATTAGAGAGGTACAAACATGAGGCTAGCAAAAGAAAGAGAAAGCTAATGAAGAAGAAGAAAAAGAAGAAGGAGCAGGAGGAGAAGGAGGAGGAGGATGAGGAGGAAGAAGAAGAAGAAGAAAAAGAAGAAGAAAAAGAAGCTACCTAGGAAGCAACCTTAAACTTTTCTAGTTTTGGCAAAAGAGGTAATTTATTTTATCGTCTTCCCACATGAAAATTCCTCCCTAATGACATGTTAAACATGTATAATTAGTAAGAATTATAGAGTAATTTTAGGTAAAGCTCATGTATGAAAGTTAAAGCTCAAGAGAAATAAGAGCAAATTGTGTTGGTTTTATTGTTAGAGCATATTTTTGCACCCACAATTTCATAATCCTAGAAGAATAATTAGGGAAAGTGTAAACAATGAAAGTTGTAGCTTTATTCCTTACCTAAATTCATATGAAATATTTTTTCTTGATATGGTGTGTGTGAAGAGCTATGGCTCCTTCATTAAGGCTGGTTCATAACTTATCAACATCTCCTTAGTCTGGCGGTTATCTTATATTTAGATGAAATTATGTGTTGATTTAGACAAAGTGAAAAATATGAAACTTGTAGATATATATCCCCTCTAAATTATTTTAAAATATTTTTGCTTAATTTGTTCTTTGAAAGAGATAAACCTCTTTTATTTTGACTGATACTGAACATGATGAAACTTGTTTCATCTCTTAATTATGTTCTCTAAGAATTTGATGGTCATATAATTGAAATCTGGTGATATTTCAAACTTTAAAGTTGTATATTTATGTCTCATATACATTCCTATAAAATATTTTTGCCAATATATTGTAGGTGAGGAGATATTACTCTTTCACCATGACCAATTCTCAACATGTTGAAACTTGCTCACCTTGAGATTGACCATTTATTTTGGTGATCTTATAAACTAAATTTGGCAATGTATACCATAAATGTTTCTTTATCTATTATGTAGCTTATGGTAAATCAGTTTTGCGATTGGATTTGTACAATTTGAGATATAGCTAGGAATGTAAGACCTACTCAGACTGTAACCACATTATAGGCCTTATATTGACCTAAATTTGGACTATGTTATAGAATTATGTGTCTAGTTTTTGTGAACTCATTTGGATATATATATATTTAGAGTTGTTTCTATAAGAGTGCACCAAGGTTAGGCTATTATATAAGAATAATAAGCTTAAATACTCGATCCACTTGCATGTAACATGCCAGTAGTTGCATACCATGCTTGCAAACTCATTTTAAATTTTTATAATGATATATGTATCCAATTTTAGGATCTCAACACATTAATGAAGCCTAAGAGAGAGGTTTAAACCTACCATAAAGGTTGGTTGTATCAAAGGTGAGTAAAACCCATAATTGGATTCTAATGTATATGTGTGATGATTTTATGATATGGTTGTGTTCTACTATGTGTATATGTGATTGAATTGTGATATTTTACATGTGAGTACAAGTCAAGTGAAAATAACATGATCTTAATGATTTTTGGTCTACCATTGTGAATGAACACTTGCATATTGAATTAAAAGGTTGTTATGACCAGCTTGCCAAACATTTGCACACTTGGAAAAAAGATCAATATGTCCTATTATGGCACATGTTATTGATTAAATGAATCACATGTTATATGTTGGCTAGCAAAATCAAATGTCACTTGAATCACATGAATTCTCAATAGCAGTGTTTGCCTTACAAGGTCATAACAAAATCAAATAATAATAATCTGTTGCATTTGCAATTACATAAGTTAATACTTGTACTTATAATGTATCTTAATAATTGATTATTGATTATGTCATTAGAATCTAATTATTATTTTTATTCACTGAGTCACGACTCACTAAATCACAATTATTTTTAGATAATGAAACATAAGGTTTGGGCACTTTAGAGCATAAAGTTTTGCATATATGCACATAAAGCATAGGTCATTGGTTGGATTTCCACTCTCTCTCTCTCCTTGTGTCATGTACATATACTTAGATAGGCATCAACATATGGTTACCAACATTAAACGGGTTAATATATATGTATATTAAACACCTATTGGGTTGTGTATGAATGATGGGTTAACCTTTATGCATATGAATTTTTGGACATGAATACAATGCTTAATAAATGTAAATGGGTGTTAAATGAATATAGAAAATTCATAGGTAAATAAATCAATAATTCTCAACTCACATATCTAAACAAATCATCGAGAATAACAACACACATATAGCAAACATACATCAATCATTAATCAATACAATCTTTGAAGCAATTTCAACTTAGGGAGCTCCTATCTAGCAATTTTAATACTCTCATAATAAAGTTCATTCTTTCCTCATTAAGAAGTTTAGTGAAAGATATTTGTTAATTGGATTATTGTATCAATGATTTTTAATATAAAATCACCATTTTGTACATGGTCTCTTAATAAATGATGCCTAATATCTATATATTTGCTCCTAGAATGTTGGATGGAATTCTTAGAGAGATTAATGGCACTTATATTGTCACATTTGATGGGAATGTGATCAACTACTTTGCCATAGTCCTTAAGTTGTTGCTTTATCTAAAGGACTTATATGCAAGAATAACCTATCGCTACATATTTGCTTCGATGGTGGACAAGGCAATTAATAGTTATTTCTTGCTAAACCTAGAAACTAAGCACTCACTAATAAATTAACAAAGTTCTAGAAGTGTTTTTTCTATCTAATAAATTACCCATGTAATTTGCATCTGAATAGCTTATAATGTTAAATGATGTGTTTCTAAGATACCACAATCCTAAGTGCAATGTACCATACAAATACTTTAAAATTCTATTAACCTTATGCAAATGAGATTCTTTAGGGCAAGATTAAAATCTAGCATAAAGACACTTTATATATAATATCAAGTCTAGAAGCGTAAAGTGAGCTAATCATACTTCTATATCTTTTCTCATCAATGGTCTTACTTAATTCATCCTTGTCAAGCTTTATAGTTGATCTCATTGGTGTTTTGGTACCTTTGCAACCCTTTATACCAAACTTCTTAAGAAGCTCTTTGGTGTATTTAAATTGATTGATAAAGATCCCCTTTTTATATTACTTGATTTGAAGACCAAGGAAGAATTTGAGTTCCCCCATCATGCTCATTTTGAACTCCCTAGTCATGCACTTTGCAAATTCTCTAGGAACTTATTTCAAACCATACTTTAATTAATTTAAAAATATGAATAGGAAACTCAGAAAGCTCAAATTCGATAGGTTGTTCAATATAAACTTCCTTCTCAATATAACCATTCAAAAATGCACTCTTAACATCTATTTGAAACAATTTAAAGTTCATATGGCAAGCAAAAGCAAGTAAAATCCTACTAGCCTCTAATCTTGCAACAAGGGTAAAGGCTTTATCATAATTTATGCCTTCCTCTTGGTTATACCATTTGACTTCCTCTTGGCTATACCATTTGACAAATAATCTAGTTTTATTTTTTATTATGGAACCTTATTCATCCAACTTGTTTATATACACCCATTTGCATCCCAAATTGGGTGGTCCTTAGGTCTATGAATAAGTTCCTAAACTTTGTTTCTCTCAAATTAATTGAGTTCCTCTTGCATGAAAATCACTCAACAATCATCATCAATGGCCTTATTTTAAGAAAAAAAATACAAGATTATTATTAATGGCCGATCTAGTACTTACAACCTTATAGGTTTTATCAATGATAAGCTCATTTGGATGATTCTTAAGATACCTCCATTCCTTCGGTGGTTCTTAGACTTGGTTCTCTTCTTATTGAGGTTGAGCTTCAATCTCCTATTATTTCTCCTCTTCACTTCATCCTCCTTTGAGTTGGAGTTGATCTCAAGCTTTTTAAACTCGCATACAATATTATCAACAAGAGAACTTTCCCTAAAATCAATTTACTATATTCATAAAAACAACATTCATACTCTTCAATAATCATGAACTGTTTATTAAAAACTCTATAAGCCTTGCAATGGTAGAATAGCCTAAAACAAAGCCTTCATTCATTTTGGAGGCAAATTTCTTGAGATTGTCCTTGTGTTCAATAAGCAGCATTTGCACCTAAATACTCTAAGGTATGAGATTTTGGCCTTTCTTATAAGAGGATTTGTTCAAAATAAGTCTTTTGAAAACACGGTTTATAACGTAACATGAGGTAGTGATAGCTTCGACCTAAAAGTGATTAAGAAAAGAACACATTGAGTGTAGTCTTAGCCATCTCTACCAATACTCTATTTTTTCTCTTTACAACACCATTTTGTTATGGTGTTTTAAGAGCTAAAAAATTATGTGAAATTCCATTTTCCAAACAATAGTTTAAAAAATTATTTTGAAATTCCTTTCCATTATTACTTTTAATGCTAGAAATAAAATAACCTTTTTCCATTTTGAACTTTTTTAGCAAAACTTTTAAAAGCATTAAAAGCATCACTCTTATGAGTCAAGAAACTGACCTAAGTAACCTAGAGTAGTCATCCACAAGCACATATGAAAATGTTTTCCACCCAAAATAGCTATTCTAATAAGTACAACCAAATCCATATGAATTACTTGAAGAGGTTTAGATGTATGTGCAACATTCTTTGATTTGAAGGAAGAAGATGTTGTTTCCCCATTTGACAAGGTCCACGTGTCTTGCCCTTGATGTATTTCATCTTAGAAGTCCATTTACTAGCTCATCTTTAAAGAGGCTTTGGAGAAGCTCAATGCTTGCATGCCTAAGCCTTCTATGCCAAAGCCATGATTCACTACTAATAAAAAAAAAAAAGACACTTGAAGGATTATTTAGCTAAATTGTCAAAGTTAATTATACATGTATTACCTTCCCTTTCACCCTTAAAGACTATATTGTCATATACCAAAATAATGATAAAGCATTCCTTAATGTCAAGGGTGACTTTATTACTCTTGTCATACAATTGACTTACACTCAATCAATTATATTTCAATCCATCAACTAAAAGAACATTATCAACTAGGGGCAACCTTGCTTACCGATTGTACCAATGCTAATTACCTTACCTTGGGTATTATTTCTAAAGGTGACATTTCCATTTTGCTTTTCTTTGATAGATGTGAAGAGTTTATTTCCAATCATGTGCTTTGAACACCCACTATCCACATACCATGTATTCCCACTTGATGTGGATTAAAAGTTTTCTTATAAGAAGAAAAGAAATTATCTTTGTTTAGGTACCCAAGCATACTTGATTCCTAGGGGTTAGAATTAGAATGATCCTTAAGTTTGAGATGAACATTCGTAATGTAGAAAAACACATTGATATACCAAAATTTCAAGCAATAGTGGCATTAAAATTCTAGAATTATTAGTCTTCTTCTTCCTAGCCAATTTAATATGAGTACGAAACAACATTCCTATACATATCCATGCATCAACGAGATTGATAATGTGTTTGTGGGTTTTTGTACATGCCTCATTTGGTTCATGTATGCATGATTTGCTCTTTAAGGCTTAAATCTAAAGCTTTGAGGGGCCTTTTATTACTTGTTTGGATGGAAGGTCTAGCATTGGTTTAACCCCTTTTGCCCGATACCTTTATGCTAGAGTTTTAAGATGTAAAAGCCTTAACAAAAGTAGAAGGAAAGGATATGGATGTTGAAGCACCATCAATGCCTAGACCATGTCCTACAGTGGGTGGTCTTTATGATATAATGTATCCAAAGGTTATTTTCCTTTGTGAAATTAAAAAATGACATTTCTTAATTCTATAACCTCTAATTTTAAGGAATCGTTTTCTTTACTTAAGGAATCAAGTAAGGAGATTTTTTAAGAAATTTGTTCTAAAGATTTCTTCAGACCATCATTAAATGTTCTTAAGTTCAAAATAAGATCATTTAAACTTTTGAAATCCTCCTCAAGTTTTGAACATTTTTTCTTATACAATTTCATTTTAAAATGATATTTCTCACATTTTGGGGCCATGGCTTCCATGAGCTCATCATCTTCATCAATAATATCATTATCATCAAAAGATTGAAAAGAAAAACTTACCTTATTAGATGAGACCTCAAGACCCATGAAGCATAGATTGGCTATTTTACTTTCTTTTTCATCCTCACTTGAGTCCTTATCCAAATTTACCTTAAAGCCTATTTTCTTTTTTTCTTTATCCCACTTTTCTTTCTTCTTCTTGGTAAGCTTTTGGACAATTGAACTTGATGTGGCCTTACTTACCACACTCATAACAAGTCACATATTCTTCTTTTCCTTGCTAGAGTTGAAGTTTGATGATATTTTTCCTAAGTCCCTCCTTTCTTTCCTTCTTTTCATCAACTTCATCAACTCCTTAATCCTCTTAGATAGCATGGCAAGCTTTTCATCTTCTATATTACTTTCATCTAAATCACTAGTGGTTGTTTTAATTTCTTACTCTTTTGATGTGCTTTCAAGAGTAAAAGCCTTTTTGTCCTCTTTTTTTGTATTCCTCTTCAACTGTTTATCTTTCTTAAGTGCCATCCATTTTAAGTAGTTTACCAGTAAGGACATCGATTGGAATCTTACCAATGTCTTCATTAGCTTTTTCTATACTAGCCACCCTTGCTCAAAACTTCTCCAGTATAAGAACTCTAAGGATGTATGGTTGATGTCCACTAAGGCTACATGTCTTACAAGCTTCTTCATATTATTGATGATAGTTAGAAGCCAATTAGTTATGTTAGTTATGCTTTCATTTGGCTTCATCATGAAGAGCACATACTTAGTCACCTACATTTATATCTTTCTTGATTTGACTTGCATTGTTCCTTCATGGTAATTTACCAATCCCTTGCAAATGCCATAAGCAATTTGGCAATGTTAGACTATTCCACATTCTTTTCTTGAAAGAGTAACTAGAGGAATTATCATTGCCCTCTTATTTTTGCCACTTGCTCTTCTTTGTGCTTTAATCCATTATTCTCTTGGAATAGGCTCTTTAATGTCATCTACCATTTTGATAGGTGGCTTTCATTCTTTGACAACACTATCCCATATATTAATAAGGACACTATCAAAGTATACTTTCATCCAATATTTCCAATGTGCATAGTTAGTTCCATCTAAATGAGGTTTAAGGTGAGAATGGATCCCTTCATTAGCCATTTGTTCTTTAGTTAAGCAAGTAAGCCTTCAAGATTAAGACTTAGCTTTGATACTATTTGTTAGTTTTCATGCACTAAGAAGGGAAGGTTAAATTTATGGCACATTTAAAACTTTAAGTAGATCAAAAATTAAAATTAAGAAAGGAGAGAATAAGAAGAAAGATCAAGACACAAAGATTTTAGAGTGGTTTAGGTATTAATCAACCCTATATACACTACCCAATTATCCAATTGGAATTTCACTATCCCTCAAACTAACAAAAAAGTTTTACAGAGTTTTACAAGTTCATTCCCTAACTTAGTGTTTAGGCTCTCACCTAACCTAAATACACTTTGTGTTTAAAGATTAAACACAAACTTATAAGAGTTTTTTTCAAATAGGCTCACTCTTAACCCTTACTTACAAGTGTTTAGGCTCATACTAAACCTTACAAGAGCATTCAAAGTAACCTAACTAACAAAGTGTTTAGACTCTCACTTAACCTAAATACACTTTGTGTTTAAGGATAAGACACAACCTTATAAGAGTTTTTTCAATTAGGCTCACTCTTAACCCCTTACTTACAAGTGTTTAGGCTCATACTAAGCCTTACAAGTGCATTCAAAGTAACCCAACTAACAAAGTACAAGAAAAATTAAAAAATGAGGCTTCAAGAATTTAATTTGCAAGAGTTATAATATATTAAATATTATTCTCTTACATTGAAAGCCATTTTGGTAAAGTATTTATAGATTTCAACCATTAAAGAGATATACAAAGAAATTAGGTCCAAATCTCCAAAGTTCAGATAGAAAATCATGTATTTAATGCTTGTCAGATGAATTTTGTGCCTACTGCGCCTCCATCACAATTGTGATTCATATTTAGTAACCAAGGTGTTTCTTTCATAGTTGCAATCTTTATATGTGTCAAATGGCTGGTTGACATATTGATTTCTTTAATTGATTTATTGGGCTAGCTGTTGCAATGCTCCAAAGTTCTACGAAGATCACAATCACAACTCATTCTTGGACTAGGGAGTTAAGACTAAGACCACATTCAAGCCTACCTGATTAAGCTATTTGGAGATCCATGATCGCGTTTTTTAAACCTTCTAAATGACTAGTTAATACATGGCATGCTTCAAATGGGTTCTCGACTAGCCATTGCAGCTTTTACTTTAGGGTTTAAAGGTTGTGCTCATTTGTAAGTGACAGTCGCGATTCAGCAGCTTCAGATCATGGTTGTGACAGAGGATGCATACTTATCTGTCTGTTTTGGATCTTGTGAAAAGCTAATTTGCATTTGCAACTTTATGATGGCGATCGTGATTAGTGAATCTTGATCGCAACTGCCTTGTCTTGGTTGAAATTTACAGATTATTTTTTGGCGTTTGGAGATTTTACTATCTTTTGATATTCTAACTTATTCTAAACTTTATTATTTGTAAAATCAATATTTGGTAAACACATTAGTACCCTTCAATCTAACTTTCAAGATTAAAAATGAGATTTGACTAAGTTTGACCAACTTGAGTCAATAATATAAAAATGCAATATAATACTCATCAATACAACAAAAATAAATAAATAAAATTTCATCCAAGCAAAACTCAACTATTAATCTCTTTACAAGCGTAAACACTTCTCCAATTCCAAATATAATTATTTAAAATTATAAATACAACTTCATATTTTTATTGGTGTTGCCACAAAACCATCTCAATTTTTTATTTTGAAATAATGAGACGGAAAATTTTTTATTCGTTCAAGTATTTTTCATAATCAAATTTTTCTATTCAATTTTTTGTACTATTTGATATTTTCGTGTTCATGCATACCTTTATGTAAAAACAAATGTTCATATATTTGCCTATTAGAAATTATGATCCCAATTTCCAAGTCTTATCAGTCAAAACTTAACATAGTATTTAGAAACTTAAAAAATGAAAGAATTTAATTGAATGTAAATTTTTAATCAATTTTTTTAGTTGAAAATTAATTAAGGTATTTTACATTTAAAAATTATCTTCATCACTTCGTCAAAAAAAAAAAAAAATCTTAATAACCTTCTTCTCTTCTTCTTTTCCCCCTTTCACACATGAACTCAAAAGAGCATACGGATGCAAATTTACTTGGTAAAGCTAAATTAACATCTATAAATACTTCATAAGGTGAACTGACTCCTTCAATCCTTTATACTAATATTCAAATGGAATGATTTCAAAAAGGAATGCATAATCGAATTGAGAAGGATAAATTATTTTTAAAAAATTTATAATCACTTTTGTTTGAGTGATTTCAGAAATTACCCTTTAAATGAATTTTATGATGGCATTTTTCTATCCATTATACTTCAACATCGCTTTTTTAAACAATAAATTATTTTTATTGCTACAAAAATTAAATAAATTAAATAATTAATAAATGATAAAATAAAGAAAGCAAACACAAGTAGATGCCTGATACAAATACATGAACGTTTACCTAAAAAGTGAATCAACACGAGTGGGATATACATTCATCTAAACAAATGACATGATAACTAATTCTCCACCTTTTTTGTGTGTTTTCACGTAAAAGCCTATACCACTAAATTGCTATATGTTCCAGTTAAACATGCGTATTACGTGCTTGATATAACATAAAGCCATCATAAAGGGGCAATTCTATTTCACCGTAAAAATTTTTAATTCACAGTTGAATGTATTTGTCACAATTTGCATAATTATTCAAACTGGAAGAGATGTCTGTAGGCTTTAGACCACATAATATTTCTTACACACCGTGAGTGTCCAATACCTACACGCCACAAGTAACATGGTGACAATTTTTGGAACCCTAAAGTATCAATGTAATTAGGACTAGATCATCTCAACCCTGAGTAGAAAATAGAAAATTATCTCAAATATCAACCGCTGTTAGGCTACATCCTCGACATTAAGAAATGATATTAACAAAACCCTCCGAAAGTACAAAGAACTAATTACAGCATTGAACATGTAAGAGTTGGATCCCACTCCAGCACCAGTTTCCACATTCAATCATAGAACCTTTTGTCCAACATACCACAAGAAAAACAAAGAAAATGCTACTCTCCATCTTGTGTATCCCCTCAACACTTGAAACCGCGACAGACAAAAAGCCAGAGTATGACAAATAGCACAAGGATCGCTCCTCCTATCATCAACTTCATTTGGAGATTCTGCAGCCACATCTTCCATCGCAGTTGTCTTCCTTGCCTCTGGAAGCTATCAGCCTGAAAATCATATAGATGCCGAAGCACATTGTTACAACCTCCCCTCAAATCTTTCAGACCTGAACCAAATGAGGAACAGCGTATACCTGAAACTGTAGGTTCTCTGTTTTATCTACCAGAAGTTCAATCCTCTCCCCACGATCCAAAACCTGTAATTCATTGGATTAGTCCACTCTCGTCAATGAAAGCATCAAATCAGCTGACTGCTTGACTAAATCGAATCTATGGAAATCTGTTCTATTATGAGTAAAATGAGGTGAAACAACATTAGCACAAATACAAGTGGGGCATCAACTAATCTAACATGAATTCATCAATCACTTAAGTTCTTATTTTTGGAATGTTTTACATTTTTCAATAAAGAAGGAAATCCAAAATCTCTTGAATTTTGCTCTATTTCAAAAAAGAATAATTATATATATAATTTTGGACAAATAAAAGAAGAAGAAGAAAGGATCTACTCATTTCAGTCTACAAATGAAGGACACATCTTCGTGGTTTAACTCATGGGCAACATACAGAATACAACATTATCCAAAGATATACTCTAGAAATTATATATTTTAAACAATTCATGCCAGAATCTTTGTTTCAATAACAGCTGTTCACTTCTATAACAACTCTGTCAAAAGACGTAGTTCCCAGCTCCACTATCTTGAATATTATTCTCCTTAACATGTCTATTGGATTAAAGTCTTTTTCAAAAGATCCACAAACATATGATCAGGGGTTACTCTAGGTTATGTTCAGTGGGGACTCACTGGACTATTTGAAAATTTTAAAAATATCAGTAAATTTTATTGGGTTTATAATTTTGACTAAAAATTAAAATTAACCTAATGAAACTTTAATTTTGAAAAATTACCTCAATAATTTTTGTTGAATCCACACACACATATATCATTTGGTATCACTAATTTGATTTGCAAAATTTTATCAAAAAAATGTGTACTTAAAAATGAATTCTCATATTTGATTAACATTTAGGATTTATTTGAAATAAATTTAGTAGGTTGCAATTAACTTCATAGCTTTAGTAGTTTGTGTCCCCTTGTTAGTTCAAAATTCATTTGCAAATTCTATCTATTTTTATAGAATTTAACTCGAGCATAACTAATTCCTTAGAATTAAAAAACTATAGAACTATAAATGAAATCTTTGACATACCAAACATAACAAGTATGAATTTGTTAATGAATTTTAGAAAATTTTTTAGAATTTACTTATTACCAAATACACTCTTGAACTTTTAATGTACTAACTTCTTTTAAATTTGGAATTAAACTCTAAAATTTTTGTTTTTATTCAAATTAAAACTTATTTTATTACTTGAAATTCATGAGAAATTGTTTAAAAGATTTAAAATACCACTCTTTTACTCTAAAAATTTTTAATACTAGAAAACATGAAATCTCATTATGTGCCTTAAACTCTTATAATGTTTCAAGTTTATTTATTAAATAATACAACTTTTTTTAAAAAAAAGGCAACTCTTTAATAATTCTCATACTATAAATTTTCTTAAATTTTTTCTTTAATATCGATAATAAAACAATCATGCAACATTTTAAAATATAAGATCTTATTGTAACTGATTTTTTAAAATTTATAAATATGATAAAAAAAAAAAAGTAATTTCTATATGCATAATATTGTATTGTAAGAATAAAATTTTATGTTTAATCATGAGACATTTTGTTATTTATATACAAGATTTTTTACTCCACTAACTGAAAATCCTGCTCCGCCACTGCATAGAATCCACTTTTCTGCATTATATATAAAGGCTCATTTTCCACAAGAAATTTATCTCTATAGTTCAACCTTCAAACCTTTGCAGCAGCTTTATGTTATGCATCCACCAATAATATGTTTTGCAGATTCAGTCAAATAATTAGAATCTATAAATCACAAAGGAAGTGCAGTAATGCGACCAAACTTAAAACCCTGCCTGCTTCTAGTTTTTTATTGATCTAGCCATCAACAACTACAATAAATCAGCTACTTGAAGTACAAAAAAAACATAAAAATGAATGGGCCACTAAGAATGAGATCGCGAGGCACAGATGTACATACATGCTCTCTCTTTGAAATAGTGTTTTTGGAAATGAAAACAGTATCTGATTAGCACTGGGCTTTGTGCTTAAAGAAGGCTTTTCAATGTAAAAACAGAGAAAAAAGAGAGGGAAGAGGGCATAGGGCTGATAAATTAACAATGGTCATGTATAGTTTACTGCTTTAGGAGTTTTAGTTGAAGCTTTATTTTGGTAAATTACATTTCCATTACTATATAGGGTTGATTATTTTCTAATTTCTGAAAGGTTTACTGTTCCTAATTTGTAATGGGTCTTGGACCAATAAATCTCTACATAGATGTTAGGACTCAGACTGTTATTGTTGATAATAAAACAAATTGAGTTTATTTTTCATTCTATTTTGCTTGGTTCCATTTTACTGCACATATGGCATTCAATTTTTCTTAGTTACTAGAAAAGATGATTGATGTTAATAAATGACTAGCTTTAATCTTAGCTAACAAAGCAAAAGATTGCAACCATTCCAGCTTAGAGCATGTCAATGCTAGTAATGATCTTGACATATAGCTCTTCAGAGTATATGAAGTTAACACATCTTCAGTAACATTGCTGCTCCTGCACTCCCGGAAATCATTATCGTTCAATTCAAGTAGTATTACATGTACTATGTTTTATTCCCCAATTAGGACAATGAGAGGTTATTCAGAGTTTTGGCATGGCGACTTGAATAACTTCTCTTTTAATGTAGAAGACTTGCTTTTTATTGATAAGTATATAGAAGAATTACTTGTAGAAAAGGCTAAAGTACTAATTACACCCTTGAACTTATATCTCAGTGATAATAAATAACAAAATGAACTTTTTTGTCAAATTTACCCTTAAATTGTATTTCTTTTATCAAATTCACCTCTGAACAGTACTTTTGCACACCATTGTATTTTTGTTTAACTCATTTCTCTTTATATCTGCTGCAATTAATGAATGAACGTAATTATTACTCTACAAAAATATCATTGTGTCAAAGTGAAATTATATTTTTGAGATTTAGAGACTTAAGAATTTTTTAGATTTAGGGAAAACTACATTTTTGTCAAAATACAACTAACTCCGATTCTCTTAAATGCGTTCTCGAACCATATAATTCTACTCGTTTATCCAATAGCAGCAGATATAGAGAAAAATGAGTTAAATAAGAGTATAATGGAGTGCAAAAGTATTGATCATGAGGTAAATTTGACAGAAAAATACAAGTTCAGGAGTAAATTTAACGAAAAAGTTCATTTTGTCTTTTATTGTTACTGGGGGACAAGTTCAAGTATGTATTTGGTGTTTTAACCCTTATAGAAAACTAGATTAATTTTCTTCAAAATTTTTCAAGGAAAATTAGAAAACAGAACTTTGTGTTCAAATAAGATATTTTTCTAACAAGAAAATTAGAAAACTAATTTTCTAATTCTCAAAAATATAGCTTACTCTTAAAGACATGTTTTAATTGTTCTTTTCTTTTTCTATTATGGAGGCAGTTTGTTTTCCAAAGGCAAAACACAGGCTTCTCCACAAATTGACACTAGTAACCTTGGTTCAATACCCAATCTTGTCATTTCTTATAATAAGTTTTTGGAAAGATTGCTTATACAAGCTCTGGACTAGCACTTTGATACCGTGAGCTGTGGTTCAAATCCCTGTTCGATTGGCTTTGCTCTTTATTTCTTTATACATAAGATTTTAAAAAAAAACATTAGCTAGCATTTTTAACTAAAATTAGATGTCTTGTCGTTTGTTTTAAAATTTGTTTCAACCTAAGGCTAATCATTTTTTTTAAACAAATTCGTTTCAATTATTTTTTCTATTTTAAATTTTATATGATGTATATGTTTGGAGAAATAGCTAGTAAAAACAACTAATTGTTTTGGAGTAAGATAAATAAGAGAGCAATGACATAATTATAAATTAAGTGATAAAACCTAATCTAAGAGACTTTAAAGCAATAATAGTGATATAAAAAAAAAAAAAAGGTACTATAATGACAATATATTTTTCTTTTTCACATTGAAAATGATTTTCTGCTCTTCACAATTAAACATGTTTTTCAAACAGAAAATAATATTCCATAAAAACATTTTCTAAGGAAAGGGAAAATAGAAAATAATTTTCCTATAAGTAAACACATTCTTGATTTCCAAAGTATATTCCTCAAGTTTTTTTGGGAGACAACCAGCACTCATAACTGATATGAACTAATTTTTGGCATATGATGTTCTTATTTTCATTGTTATAATCATTTGAATAATCCTTCCTCGTCTCTAATTGTCCAAGACAGCATCAGGTGCTTACTCGGCCACTGATCCTAATATTTGATGAAACTATCTCATTGCTAATGAATGCTCCCTCTCAATAGATACCCATAGACCGATTAATAAAAGGAACATTTCAGCCATTTTCAAGAAATCTTGCAAAGTAAAACACCTAGAATCTCAAGCAATTTTCTTCAATATAAGATTACATTCAAAAAAATTGATAGCTAGCATCAAACTAATTACCCTCATTCTTGATGACCTGTTTATATAGTTTGAACTAGACTTTGTTCTCTCCACCAAACCATATTCCAATTACCACTCAACTTATTGTTCTCCTAAATATCGCCTTGCTATCTCCTCAATGTTCAGCTCTTGGCCATCCCACCAGTTTTTAGAAGCTGCAGGGCCATCACTCAGTACAAAATAAGTAAAATACATAACTTTTACCTTAAATTCGCAGGTTCAAGTGTTGAGTGCAACCAATGCACAAATTCCACAGCTTAGGAGTTAGGACTAACTCCATAGTCCATACCTATTCTCCTAGACCCTTACTTCAATGGGACAAAAACTAGATATTGGTCTTCACAACTGCAGTAACAACTGTCAATCTAGCCAAATTCTTGACTTTCAAGTCAGCCCTAAAATGTGTCCATCAGTCCTTAGACATAATATATGAACATAAGCTTCTAAGCCTAACATCCAACAAATGCCAAAACCAGAAATGTTTCGCTTAGTACAATAACTACTCAAAGACATAATCCTTGTTTGTTTACTAATAGGTCTGCATAATTATAATAGAAAGTAATGAAGCTTAACACATTAGCATTGAAAATGCCTCTCCTGATTTCCAAATACAACTCATTTGGAGATGTTAATTGCCAGCTCAGCCTCAACAGATGACAACATAGTACAGGGTGTTGAACAGCATACAACCAAAGAAAATATAATACACAAAAGCCAGGACAAATATTAATAAAAAAAAAAACGTATTTTACTATAACATTAAAAACGAGACTCACTACTGTGTCCAATAAAAAAGAAATTGCTTATGTCATTAAGCACCATGAAAATTTTAAACATTAAATACATTTTATCCAGACTCCGAATGTCCACCTCAGGACTTAACTGAGTTGGCATGCAAACCAGACTTGACTGAGATAGTATACAGCACTTAAAAATTTTTTTCACAGTATAACTAATGCAGAGTATTAATAGGTTCACTTATTTCTAACAATTAATGACAGGTCTGGATATAACATCCTGATGTTCATAATTTATCAAATGATTGGATAAACAACCAATTAGTAACATCACAGTAATTTCACATTGTACACCTCCCTCTTCATACAATCAAAAGAAAGAAGAAAGACAGGAATAATAAAAAAAAGAATTTTATGCCAAGGAAACCATTGTAATAGCTTCCACTCATGTGCAAACATGCTATTATATGGTAACAGAATGAAAACCTACAGGAATATTTTACGTTTGTTAAATATCAATTGTTTCCACAACTACTCACCAAAAAAATGAAACATTACCTTTTCAATATTATCCATCATAATTCCCTTAACCTCAGATATCTGGGCCTTTAACTTCGATAGCTTGCTGATCTCATCTGGGTGGTTCATACAATATTGCATGTGCTCCTTAAGCCTTGAGCTGATAAGAGCAGTAGAACATTAAAAGTAAAATCAACATTGCAATTAAAATATTTAAAAAAAAAAAAAAACCTAGAAGTTGACACATCCAAGCATATACTCACCCAAACTCTCTGTCAAGACTGAAGGCAGAGTTAAATCGGTCTTCAAACAAGTCATCATCGTCATCATCATCAGCAAGTGGGTGTACCTCATTCTTAATACTCTCACAATAACGCTGTTTAAAGTCATCCTTCACTCGCTCAAGAAACACGAAAGGCACACTTCTCCCTGTTGATTCATCAGCGACAACAAGAAAAACTACAAGCAAAGGAAAGAATGTTCAAGCATGAATTTGCATTAACAAGCACCAAGTCTGCATAAACAATCACAGTCAGTGAGAAGAAATTATACCAAATCCATTGTCAATAAGGAAGTTAAACGTATGCCCATCACATGAATACGTATACTTGCTACTATTTGAAGGAAGCTTCTGTAGACATTGAACAGCAATGGTACTAAAGTTCCCTGAATACGATGTGTGTTCTGCTAAGACAACTGTACCCTTTGACACAAAGCTATAAATCAGACCCTTCTGACTCATCTCTCACTCGTAGCTTTAATCAGTTGATCAATTGATCAAGATAATAACCTATCCACAGATTGCAGATTCAAAGAATTAGAGAACATCCTTTGTCAACAAAGAATTAGAATTTCCAACAAAACAATAATAACAAATGCCTTATAAACTAACCACAAAATTATCAAGACAAATACATTTTACTTACCCAGAAATCAATCAAACATATACATTCAATTAAACAAGTCGATCAGCTACTAGATGATCCAAAGCATCAATCGAAATGCGTAATGCAATCTTGAGAAACAAGAATTCATATAATTGAAAAAGAGCTAAACCCTCATTGTCTGTTGGTCTGCTCAGAGAATCCAAATAATTAGAAATGACAAACCTGTCCAAATAATAAGAAGCTGTTGGCCTCAATCTAAATTGAGAAAATGATGAAACACGGTAACCAGAAAATAGTGCGCCAAATTGATAACAGAATTTAAGATATGCCGGCAATTGGAGATAAGAGATAGGTGTTGATCTAATAAATGGGAAATCGAAGATTAAGTCGAGAAAGATAAATCGAGTATTATCCTGTGACGTGAAGATGAAGCGAGAGAGAGAACCTTCTGATTTGAAGTGCCAGCGTGGATTATTTACTTATTCTTTTCTTTTTTTTTAGCGTGGAAGAGTAGCCTCATCCATGTGTTTATAAAAAGTAAAATAAAAAAAATAAAAGAAAATTATAATTTTTATTATTGAGAAATGAAAAGAAAATAGAGTGAATAAAAATAAATTTTATTTTTTTTATTTTTCTCTTCAAAATAGATAGAAAATGTGATAATTGAATAAAATTATAATAAAGTTACTTTTTTTTACTTTTAATATTTTAATTGAATGTGAGAAAATAAATTTATTTTTTATCCAACCATGTGAAAGGAAAATAGATTAAGAAAAATAAAATTTATTTTTTTATTTTTCATCCAAATATGAAAAGAAAAAATAAATAAAAAAATAAATTTTATTTTCTTTTCTCACTAAACAATTTGTCAAACATAGGTTAACCTTTAAGAATTTTAAATTCTTGTTTGCAATATTATTTATATAAAAATATGAAAAGTAACTATAAAAAAATAATTTAGTATAAGAAATTTATATTTTTAGTTGATATTAAATATTAGTAAAAACAAAATTTATAT
>CATIWR010436886.1:0-38757 GCA_949677035.1 Omphalea diandra | reverse complement strand
AGAATTTCTTTCTTGATAAGTTACCTGGAGCACAAAAAGACAAGGATGACATAGAGGATGATGTTGGCCATGGAGCTGCAATGTTGTCAGTCAGGTCACATGTAAAGCTGAACCCTGTTGAATTGTCAAATACAATATCTGCAGGCAAGCTTCGAAGTAGACACCCTACACAAATATTTAAATTTATCAAAACTTGATCATTCCAAGGCCCAAAGAAATGGAAAGAATTCAGTTTCTTCATGGAATATCACAAGAATTATATCAAACCCTTTTCTACTGAAGCCAAATGAAAATGATTTTAGTTCCATCCTCAAGGAAGTGAAAACATGTTACTTTCCCCTCTCTGGTGTATACTTAGTTGTCACCTCATAACCTCAAATCATTTACTCAGTAAACACACAAAAAGTCACAAACATTATAGAACAATTTTAAGGCATTCGAAAAAAAAAAGGGGTATTTTATGAAACAACACTTTAAGCACCGGGTTTGCCTATATTTCAGAAAGGCATTATCTACACTACAATATGAGAACAAAAGTTGTGCGTATCTGTGTGTGTGTGTGTGTGTGTGAGAGAGAGAGAGAGAGAGAGGAAGAAGAAGGGAAAAAAAAAACCAAAACAAAAGCAAACCTTGTTGTCCATATGCTGCCCCGGCATCCATCCACACATGAGACCACACAAGAAAAAATCGAACTAGTTCAGATAAAATAATTAAGCAAAGAGGAATGAAAAATTTTACTAGCATCACATCAAAGCAGCAAACAAACCTTGAATGCTAAAATCTTTCAAGTCAATGTCACAAAGCCCAAACACATTTGTCATCACCCCGCCTTTTCGTAGCATCGACCCAAAAACTGTTGCACATATTATAGCTTGCTTGTTTGTAATTAGCATTTGCTTTTGTATTCCAGCAATATAAGTATTCAATGAGCTACAACAGGAAGGACTGGGGGCACCCACATTCCGACATGCTTTAATTACATCTGACGGCTGTGTGAAATTCAAAGGGCACACTGCAGAGACAATATTTACTTCAATAGATTGAAAGAAATAAATCAACCTTTAAAACATTTATAGCCAATGCTGTAATGTCCCACAAAATATAACCAAGTATGATGCAAATTTACATATAAAAAAATTCAGACTCATGTCCGACAAAAGAAAAACAAGCTTAGAGCATGTTTGGCATTACCATTGTAAAAATCTGATTTTGTTTGTTAAATAACAACATTTTTAGGTTTTGAAAATGTTTTTAGATCCTCATGAAAATAGTATAGTGACATTGTCAACCTAATTCAATAGCTATTGGCAAAATCTTTACATAATATCTTCATTCAAAATCAACTTTTTACTTCCAACATTCATGTTAGAAAATTCTATGACCAATTGGGAAACAAAATTTCTTCTAACTTTTGCTCCAAAATCAGCTATTGGCAAAAAAAATGCCAAACATACCCTAAATAGGATCACAATCTACCAAACTTTTTGAGCCTTTTCTGGCTTTCTATTTGGTATTCTTGAGTTGGTAAGGGGGGAAAAAACTCAACAGAGATCATAAAGAAAAGAAAGCACCATTTGAAGAGTGAATAAAAACCTAATGATACATGCCTACACAGATAACCCTCCCCCTGACATGTATTTCATAAGGCAAATCAAAACACAAGAACTTCACCACCAAGAACCAAACAGATTGACAAGAGTCAGAAAACAGCCATGATATTATGTTAATGGAAATGGTTCAGCCAAAAAGGGAAAAGTCAAAAAACAGACGTGTAATTTCACTATATAGCATACCCTTGTTCACTTTGCAGGCAGATAATATCCGAAATGCAGTATTTGCGGCATCTCCTGTGAGTTTCTTAGAGAGGTATGAATACACCACACCTTTACAATCACCAACGGAATCAATATGATTAAAATTGCTTGCTGACTCTTTGTTCTCATTGATCGTCAATTGCGTTCCAGAAATTTGAAGGACCGCTTCCATAATTGCAGGTTGGCAAATAGGTCTGCAACACTCTTTAAGAGGATCAACAGTGGTACAAGCCTCCAACAACTTGCTTGTATTAACTATTTTCTCAAAGCTATTAACATCCTTTACTGGACAAGATTGACCAGTGAGATTTGATAATTTTACAGAACAAAGTGTAGGTATTGTGCTATTGGCCCCTCTGCTGGCTAAGATACTAATGATATCTGAAAAACAATCACTAGCAACTGAATTATCCAAGACCAACTTATCAGAGTTGAGACTGTAATAACCCTGGAAGATGTGGAGTAAACTGCCAAGCTGTGGACAGCATATTGCGTTTCCTACTAGAGCCGCTAAAGGTAGAGAGCAATCAGATGCTGTTTTATCCATAAGATTAGACAGAGCCGAGAAATTTACGGGGCATTTCCCAGTTAAATTTGGATCATATGTGGTGGGAAAAGTTGGGTACATGGGTGGCAAAGATTCATTAGGGTAGGGGTAACGTGGAAAGACAGCAGGTGATATTTCAATGGGATCAAAAAGCCCAGCAATAGGTGGAGTAGCAAGTGCAGGTGTGGAAGAAATGTGATTAGGTTCAAGCAGAGTCTGAATCGCAACAACATCTTGGAAAAATAATAGCCAAATGATAAGTAAGAACCGTTGGCAAAGTGAACCTACAACATATAAGCCAGCCATCAGCATAAGCATAGGTCACCCACTATAGTGAAAAATAACAAAAATACAGAGAAAATAATAGACAAAAAGAGAAAGGATAGCGCAAATATTCAGCATCTATGAATGAATCACAGCTTACATTTACAAAAACAGCCCATAGTTCCACTAGCCTTCTGGCAACATTGAGTTTCCTAATGAAAACCCTACAGCACCAAAAATGTCCTGTAGTGGCTCACAGCAATATAGCAGGCCAGAACACCTGTATAAACTTGAAATGTTAGGAAAAAAATCAACGACATACACCAGCAAATCAATATAGTTTACAAAAAGTTTCAACTAAACATCAAAAGTACACTTTAAATGAATATCTGTAGTACCATGCGATACTCAACTAAACGAAGCATTAGTCCAAGCCAGCTGGGGTCAGCTACATGGATCTGTTTTCTCCATTCCACACAATGCTAAGCAACATCTACTGTGAGAAATAGAATCATAAGGTCTTTTAGTCTAACCTTGTCCATGTTATCCTAGGATTACCTCTCCCTTCCTTACCTCTATCAAATTTGCTATGTTTTGCCATGGGATACTATGACAGAACAATCAAACTAGACAAAACCTTTGCATCCAGAGTTTATAACAACTTAAACATACATGGCTAGGCTATATCACCAAAAGAGATACAACCTTAAGTATCAAAGCACTTTGACCTTACCCAAGTTATGGCTGTCACTAAATCATAGACAAAAGCTATCTCCTTAGATTGTGGAATCCAAACTTGGCTTTAGCTAGTGCCATACAAATATATGTATAAATGGTGCTCAGTGCTTTACCCCACATACTATTAGCTTTGTTAAGCTCCACGAGCAAAATAGAGTTTGCTGAACAAGTCAGTCGCAAAGCAAGGCTTTTTAGTCATCAAAGCAACATAACTATTCCACAAGAGATCGCTAGATATCATAGATGTACATTACTTCAATTAAATAACAATAACAACCCATGAAACGTTTATACCTAGCGAGCATGTACATGTTTACAGCAAACTGTTTGGATGATTACAAGTGGAATCAAACTTCATACCACTGATTATACAACATGCTATGTTCTATTGTTCTTTACCAATTGAGATACGAGCAAACAAATCCTTCCAGTTATCATCTGTAGGTAACATATTGCGATCTACTTTTGGATAGATCATACACGAGAGAAATAAACTGAAGATATCTTTAATTCTGGTAGTCAACAAGGGAAATGATCTCCTAAATTTAGGTAAATTGTTTCATCATATACTCAACCAATAAAATATTGCCCAAATAAAAGGGCAGGATGAAAAGATCTAAAGCATAATTTCAGTCCATGTTTCCTCCACTACTAATCAAAGAATTAAACAAGCCTTCTTTTTCCTTCAAAATAATTAGAGAAAAAAAAATCTCGACTGTGATATGCTACAGAAAAGAAATTTCACTTTTTTTCCCACTTTTTCTCAGCTACCAAGCAAAATAAACTAATAATTCTTGGTTAAATGAAAAGCAAACGCACCAACATAAAGCCAAACAATCATACTAAGTTCAGATAACCAGAACCCTCGAGACATCAACTTCTAATTTCTTTTCATTTCTTGCATTTTCTTAGCCACCAAACAAAAAAAAAAAAAAGCAAAAATGAAAGGACCAAAAGAAAAGAAATGAAAAAAAGGCACCTGACGATGAAGAACCCATGTAATTAAGCTATTTAAGCTGCAATTGAGTGAGTTAAAAAAATAAAAAAAAAAAGATTTGGAGATCGAAAATATTGAAGAACTGAAGGACTTTGGTGGAAATGGAATGGATCGATGTCGGTAAAGAAAGTAAAAAATGAGACCCCTAAGAGAGATGGGTAGAAACCCTAATTAATCAGAGTCGGTAGAAAACTAGCAGTAGAAAAGGGGGTTTATGTGATTTGTGATAGTCGCGGGTTTGGTGGATAAAGTTGACGAGCCTGTACTTGACCTTTTTGCCAAATAAATGATTTCATGCCAGAACTTTCAGAGAAAAAGCTATCACAGGGAAGAGGCATTTTTTTGGGCGTAATCAATTAATATTTTTATAATTTTTTTTAAGTAAATTATTTTTATAAATTTTTTAAACAAATACTTTTTATAAAATTTATAAATTTTTTAATAATTCTTATAGAGTTTATAATATTTATGAATGATTTTTATAGACTTTATTTTCAAAGTTTTGAAAAATTTAAAGAGAATATAATAGAGAATTTTTTTTCATGTTTTATCCTAAAAAGTCATTAAAAATCTATAAAAGTTTATTAATTTTAAAAATTGATAACTTTTAAAATATTTGTAAAAGCTTAGGGATTTTATAAAAATTATAATTAAATACACTTGAATTTTTATAAATTTTTTAAAATTCTTTAAAAATCTTTTATTAAATACTCCTTGATTTTTATAGAATTTTAAAAATTTTTATTGAATATCACTTGAATTTTATAAACTCTTTAAAAGTCATTATTAAATATCTCTGATTTCTAAAATTCATTAAAATCTTTAATACCTCTAATCCAATGTACCCTACTTTGTTATCGAAGTTTAATATTTTTATTTTATTAAAAAATAAATTGTTGTGCAAGTAATTTTTAAAATATAAACTTTTTATGTTTATTTAGATATATAATTTTTTAAAAAATTAATATTTTTTATTTATATATAGAAAATTTAGAAAATAATTTAAATGACGACCATGTCCTAATATAATTGCATGTTTACTTAATTAATTTATAAAAAGGATTATATAATATAAGTATTACAGTGATTAATGTAATATAAAATATAAATATTATTTAAGGTACTAACCAATTATAAATTTATCATAGTGATAATCTAATATGTACTACAATATTATTCAAAGTATTAAAAATATTTCCCTTAAAAATTACTTAATAATTAAAATATGCTAATAATTAAAATATACAGTCTAATGATAATAAAAATTCAAGAAAAATCTAAAAATAATGTAATTATTTAATAAACTAATAGAAACTATAGTCGTTTTATAATTCAATAATCATTTGAACTAAAATCAAATTATGACCTATATTTTCCGTTTTGATTACAGCGGTATTATGTAAATATATAAGTTCACTTAACTATTATATCTCTCTCTTCTCTTTTCTTGCCTCTTTCTTTATGTGCATATGACAAACATAAAACTCTCTCTCTCTCCCTCTCTTCTCTCATTTTCTCTTTATTAAGTGTTGGAAGCAATAATATATATTGTTATTTATTGCTTATAATATTCCTCTCTACAACAATAATATATATTCTTAATTGTTCAATTTAATTTCAAAGTAGTAAAAAAACTAAAAACAAGAAAATAATTAAAAAACTCATGATTAGACATGGGGAGACAAGGTTGTCTTGCTTGCTTGTAGTTGTGATTAGATAAGATAGGTGCTATTAGGACTACGAACAAGTTGCTCCAAGTTGGGGTTTGAAAAATCTTAGTACTAGACTGAAATTTAATTTTGTTTTTTTTATTTTTTGAAGAATTGAAACTGTACCGAGGAGAAAAAGTATCGAAATCATTCTCACCAAATTTTCAGTATAATTTGGTTCGAGATTTTGGTATTAAATTGGTCGGTGCAATTCAATTTGGGATAACCGATCCATTAAGTTCCAAATGTAGAATTTTCATTCAAGAAATAAAATTAATAGCTATTTTCATATCAAAAATTTCAAACATACCTACGTAAAATTAATCTACTAAGCACAAATTTTTCATTCAAATAATAAGTATAAAATTTTCAATATCCAAAAGTTGTATGACATAATATTATAACTAGTTTGTCATTCTCAACAAAAAATAAAAATAATAGTTCAAACAGAAAATAAAAATAGCAATTCAACATAATAAATAGTTTTCAAATATGAGAAATAAACAGAAAATGAACAACAGCAATGACACTGTTCAATTATCCAAATATCAACAGTAGCAATTATCATTCAAATATTGAAAAGTTAATAGAAATAGTAGTAACATTTCAATTCTCTATCTTCACTATATCATCTCCAGATCCAATTCAACTCACAAATTATTGAGTTTTGTAGAACAAGCACAGTAGAAAAAGAAAAATTTTTTAACATATAAAATCCACCAAGGATTTATATAATTAGATTGTAAATAAGAAAGATGTGAAAACCTATCAATTCAAACAAGAGTCTTAAATCTTTGGAAGGCATAGAGAAGATTTACATCAGTAACACCCTATCTTGAGCTTGAAGTTTAATTTAAACGTTATCAAAAGATTAACGTCCTTTGTAGGTATCTATATGAATATGTATCTCCAAATGAAATAGTACGCTAGCACTAGGGTTTAATGTGACTCTCTCTTTTGTATTTTTTTTTAAGACAATATGAATACACACTAACTATCTTAGAAAATTCTAAAAACATGTATATCTTAACTATTAAGATATTAATGCCAACTCTGTTTCTTAAAAGATATAAATAAGATAATATCATATTTTATTTTAACTTTTAAAACAAAGTAGATATCTAAATAATTTAGATAATATCTTTTATTATCTTAATTATAAGTAGAGAGAGCAACAAACAAAATTTCACTTTTGGGCATATTCTAAGCATACGATCTGCTCTAAGTGTATGACTTTATAGGCTCACATAATGTTGGTAATTACTCAAAATCTATTTTTGGCCCACAAATTATAAGTGGTCTATAGTAAAATATTATGACTATCCAAATTATGTGAAGGCCAATAATCTGACCTAACCTATAGTATTATAATTTTTTTGTCACATTATATTTTAATTGAATATAAGGCATAAAATCATGTCATCCATATATAATTCAATTTTTTTTTTATCTCCAAGTAAACTAATGTATAATGACATTGATAAATTTATTTTTGCATGGTCATGCAATCTCTTTAGTCTAACTTATTGAAGGACCCATAGATATATTTCTTATAAATACATGAGGGACAAATTTCTTCGCAATCACTCATGTTTCTCGATATGATTTATTCCCTATCCAAAATCAATTTATATAATCATCCTATTAAAGATAATGTTGGACTATCAAAACATGAAGTTTATTATAATGGAATCCATGGTGATTTTCAAGTCAGAGGATTAAGTTAATATCATTGCATGAGAATCATTTATGATAATTTATCCATGTAGTGTTCTCATAACGGGTCAGTCTATTACAATATTTTTTAAACATGTATCTATGTGTTTGGTTTAATATCTCATATCCATGACTTGTAAAACATTATCATCAATTAAAGCGCATACTAGTCTTCATTCATTATTATCCTAATAATAATGATTGACTAAGGACAATTTAGAATAAAATTTCTTACACTTATGGGTTTTATTATCAAGTCACATGTTTGATGATTTTAAGTAGAATTAATTATTCATGACATTTATCATTTAACTATAAATATAATATAATAGAGATATTTAATAAAAATACAACCATGACATTAATAAAATATTAATTACAAAATTGGCCTAGGGCATATACCTAATACAAATAACAAACAAAGCAGCAATAATATATTATCTCCCTTCAAACTCCAATTTAACTGAAAAATAACAAAAATCAACAGTCCAAATTCATAATTAAATAATAAAATCAATAGTCTAAATTCACAATTAAATAACAAAAGTCAACAAAAAATAGTACCTGAAATAGAGACTCAATAATCCAAATTCAATCTTGGTGTTATGGAATGAATTACTTCTGAATCTTTATTGACTTCTACAAAAAACAGAACTACAAAATTTAATTTCATGCCAACAAAATGATGAATACAAAAAGATTTCAATGTAACTTATAAAATGAAACTTATTTCAAATTTCTCAAAATCTTTTATTGTTTCTTCTAATTGTAAAGGCTTATTAGAATTTCTTAGTAATCTTGACAACAGATTAGAACTTTCAAAGTGGTAGAAGTAAAGAACTTCTACATTGATCTAAGGTTCTTTCCCTTGTAATAATGCATTGGATTGCAAGCACATCTATCAGATAGAATGAGAAATCTAATAGAATTGATCCTTCACCACAAAATTAAATTGAAGTTGTTCACATATTTCTCATTACTTTTCTCTAGATATTTATCTACCTCATTTTTTGAAGCTAATATCTATTATATCTACCTCCTTTTTTAAAGCTAATATCTCTTACATTTCTATTTCTAAAAAGAAATCATCAATTTATTCACTTGAACCAACACAAAAAAATACTCACATTTCTATTGGAAGAATTGGTTTCCACCCTCTCACCTTAGCAAATTGATTATTATCGCATTTTATACTCTTCCATGGTAGAATTTAATGCCTACAACACTATCTCAACTAGTTTTTTAGCCTCTGCTTCCCCATAGTATGTTACATATTTGTTCTTAATATATTTCAACTTATATCTAGGGTCTAAGAGAATTGTTATAAACAACATCGCATTCATTTTGTCTAAAGAATTCTAGTATTTATCAAAATTTGCTCTCATTTGGATAGCCATCTCTTTCAATTCATCACCATCATCTATTTCACAAGCACTCAATCCTTTCAAGATTTTTACAACCTCAGGAAAGTATAAGTTAGATGCAGTAAAGAGACCCAAATAACCTACAAGTAGCTTCATAGAAGTTACTTAGGAATCTACATAACTCCCTAACTTTATTCCAATCACCCTCATTAGGAAAATAAATTTCCAAATCTATCACAAATTTTGTATCTTTGTCTTCCACCCTTTTAAATGTCTTCCGGTAGTTCAAAGCAGACTCTAACATGAGAAAAGTGGATTCCACCTTGCAGGACAATTTAATTATAGGCAAGATTGTGACTTAATGCCTACCAAATCAATTGCTTTTTTAAATACATCCATCCTTAGCAGAATGCTTCAAATATACTTCACTATAACTCTTAATCTTTTAATTGAACCTTGAACCATATTAAGGCCATTCTTCACAGTGGAGAATATGGGCAAAACACCTCATATGAAATGCCTCTCCACTAATATAAATTCACCTTTTCTCATCAATTTTTCTTTTCAATTGAGTCATTATTGTATCATTATTACATGAATTATCAACAATAATGCATATGACCTTAGACAAACCCTACTCCTCTATACAACTATCAATAGCATTTCCTATATTAACTCCTTTATGACTCTAAATAAAATAAAAAAAATTAAAATTCTCTAATGCATATTTCATTCTTTATCTATAAAATGAGCAATTAAACACAAATAGCTTAAATTTTGCATGTTATCCATGTATTAGTTGTCAAGATACTCTTTGACATCACCTTGCAAGAAAATTTTTAAATTTTTTTTCTCACTCACAAGCAAAGCATTACAATCTCTAACTACAACTAACCTAGATGGAATGCCAAACTTAAGAAGATTATTAGCGACCCATTTTTTAAATCCTTCCCTCTCTGTAAATCTAAAAGGCAGTTCATTTTTTTATTATCATTTTAACTAAGCATTCCTTACAACTTTATTGATCAAACTTTCAACATTAAACTTAAGCGTCTCACATTCACTCCTTTTAACCCCAATTAAAAGTTTTTGTGACTTACCAAACATCTTAATACATTCTAAGAATTCTTTCTTAATATGGTAGGTATCTTTTTACAAGAATCTCTTAACTGGATCCTAAGTCTAGATTGTCCTATGTCAAAGTTACCCTGATAGTCTTTCTCACATCATAAGCATTTTACCCTCCTAGTTTCATTACCATCTTATCCTTAAGTTTTTCATAATACATTCATTCATTTAACCTTGACCGTTTATTGTTGATATTTGAAGGATCAATAGTGTTAAACATACCTTATTAATGCATTTGCTCAACTACAGTAGTAAGAGCATTATCAGGCACTGGCAGTTGCATTTGAGTTATAAGTTGAAAGCTAACTATAATAGACTCTACTGTATGGAGACTGTTACATACTCTTGATGTTGAGGTTCCAATAGAAGATGCATTATCACTTGATTGTGGTGGAAGAAGTGCAAACAACATGCCATCAAAGTTTCTTAACATTGATGATGGTTGTATTTTCCCTTAAACATTTGCACCTATAAAACATAATAATTAGAGTCAAAACATAAAAATAGATATGCCAAATTAACTTTTTAAAAGTAGTAATTATTAATTATGATAATAGAACATCAATTACTAATAAAATTAATAGAACATTAAGTAGTAATTGTTAATTTGTAATTGATATATCATAATTTATCAAAGCAAAATTAACATAAAAATAAACAAGCTAGGTAACAAAACATCAAACATAACAAAAAAAAAAAAAAAAAGAATATCAGTCACATACATGTCTATCTCACATTTCTCAATCAATAAATGGATTTAATAAAAAAAAAAGGTTATGATAACATACTCGAGCCAAAATATATTTGTTATTACTAATTCAAGCACAAAGTATGCCTATTCAAGCAAAAAATGTTATTAATAAAATATATATTATATATAGTAAATTAATAATAACACTTTTTTTAACCTATCCAAGCACATAAAAAGCCTATTTAAGCATAATATAAGCACCAAAATATGATAACAAAAACATAATATCAAAATTTTGATTTTAAATTTAGATGATAACAAAGATATAGACCCAAAATGATAATAGAATATCATAATATACAATAACAAAATAAAAGTGCTTGAATTGATAATAACAAAATAATCATTACATGCAACAATAAACTCAAGATCGAGAAGAAATGGACTTAATAGTGATTAGTCTTCTTTTTCTTTTGGATTTAAGGATATCTCAAAGAAAAAAAAATGGAAATTTGGATGGGATAAGTGAGCAAAAAAGCTGAGACTAAAAATTTTAGGGTTTGGTTGAGCTCTATAGTGGAATTAGAAAATGGATTAAAGGAGAAAATAAAATTTAGGACAGAGAGATGAGATAGAGAACAGAAAGAAAGTGCAACGTTGAGAGGGAGAGAAAAAGGAGAGCATAAATGAAATTTAGCATTAATAATAAAAAAATAAAATTTAGGAGAGAGAGAGGAGAGGGAAAGAAAAAGAAGGTGGGGTATTGAGAGGGAGAGAGACAAAGAGCATATTTGAAATTAAGGGTTAGTAATTGAAGAAGAAAATGAAATTTTAGAGAGAAAGAGAAAGAGATGAGAGAAATAGTAGAAAGAAGGTATGGCACTAAGAGGTAGAGAGAGAATGAGCAAAATGAAATTTAGAGTGAGTTTAGTTTAATATAATTTTTATAATGTATATTTATATATGTATTATGTACATACATATAAGTATTGTGTGTGTGTGTGTGTGTGTGTGTGTGTGTGTATTTGTGTGTGTGTATTTATGTATGTGTGTGTCAATTTGGTTCTTCAAAATTTCAGTGTGGTTCAATTCAGTATCGATTTAGTTTGATTCTAGATTTAGTATATCACTAAATAACTAGTACCATCTTGAAATTAGCTTTCGATTTGGTTTTAGTTTGGTCTCCATGAAAAAAATTTAGAAAATTTTTATTTTTGATTCAATTAAGTTCGATGCCTTGATTCAGTTAGGTTTTTCAAGCACCATGCTCAACCATAATCTAAACAACAACTACAAGAATAAGGTAGCCTAATACTATAATAAAAGGGTCTGACACAAATTTTTCAATAAGAAAGACTTAGTCTTTAAAAAAGTATAAATTAGCAAAAAAGACACTAGTGTTGGAAAATTGGGAGCTAATTGGAAGGCCTATACCTAGTAGCTAACTTAATAAGAAATAGAGCCTATTAATTAGCAACTCTAAAAGAACAACCAATCTCTAAATTTTAAAAAAGAGATAATCTTCACAAATACTATCAATAAAAACATATTTTAAAAATTCTCTCCATAAAGGGTTTGACACCCTAAAAAGCAAATAAAACATCCATTAATTTAAGATTTGTTGGTTTAGCTCCATAAGAGGCCATAAAATATTTTTAAGTATGTCTTATTTTATGGTTTGTCTTTATAAAAGGCCATCAAATATCTTAAAGTATGTCTTGTTTTATGGTTTGGCTCCATAAAAGGCCATTAAATGTCTTCAAGTATGTTTTATTTTATGGTTCGACTCCAAAAGAGGCCATCAAATATCTTAATATGTCTTAAAATATTTTAAATATCCTTAAAGAAATTTGTATACTTCATTTTTTGACATCATTTTGTTCTACAATACTATGGTCTTTTCATCAGCCCAACTTATGAATATCTCCATATTTGCTATCATGGTTCAAGTAATGTTTCAAAAATATCATTTAGACTGACAAATAAAAAAGAAGCACAAAGACAATGCCCATTGATACAATAAAATAAGTACAAAATAATGTTCATCAAAATATTTCTTTTGTTTATAATTTTTCCTAAGAGTCTACATATCTTGAACTGAAGGCGACTCATCTTGTAGTGGCTTAAAAGTGGTATGAGTTTTGCTTGAATGATCACATTGGGGATCAGGCCGACGTTTATTAGAAGATTCCCCCTAATGGAAGGAAGTAAAAGCAACATTCAAACACAATCCTCTTCCTCAAAGATTTCGTACTCTGTAGTCGGATAAAGGATATTGAAGGCAGACATCCCTCCATTCTTTGCATGGGATACAACATCCACCACCCTAGAAAGGCCATCTAAAAAGATTGACTTCAACTTCTCAAGTCAAAGGCAACATTCTCTTCCTCTAACAAGGCCCTCACACTCTACCGATAACCCTTCAACATTACGATGGCTAGATCAGCTATTTCCTTTTTGCAGTGAATGGTCAATGCCTTAGAATCAGTCATGGCCTTCCTATAAATACCCACTAGCTCTATCACGACCAACAAGTCAATTGTCTTCTTATCTAATTCCTTCTTTAAAGACTTTATTTGCTCATTTTTCATGTGATGAGCTTGATAGTTGCCTTTCTCTCACTCGTTCTAGCTTCTTCGACTGCCTTATTCATTTTTGAAGTATGAAGGATGGTAATCTCTTCCATCTTCTTTTCAATAACTTGTTTGGAAAAACATAAAAATTAAGAAAACACCTAAAGAAAAATCCAACACTAGACTAAATATCCAAGCTTACTAAAGTTACTTCTTTGGCTTCTGATATGAGCTTTTAGTTTTTATCGATCTTTAGAAAGCCTACAAGAAAAGTATGGTGGTTGTTTACTTGACTTCTTTAGAGGCGCAGCTAGCCTAGTAATAAGCATCTAGGCAAAAGCAAACCAAATTTAAAAACTTATCATAGATGGATAAGTTTTGAATGGTCCTGCTCATGTTCGCTTCCAACCATGCCCACGAGGTTGGATACTTAGCCTCTAAGGCCTTCAAAGCCTCTAGGTCAACCTCATCTTTCTCCAAATGTTTCCTCCTTATCTTGTCATTCTTTTTTCTCTTTTTATTTTCCATTTTCACAGGGCAACTCTTAGTAAGGCAATGAGCATTCGAAAAAGTTATTGCAGTGGAAGGAAGCTTATTATGAGCAATAAGAGAGGAAGGAGGCACAACCACACTAGAAGAACCACCCTTATCCACTTGGCAAGGGTTTTCTAAACCAAGGTATGATGTTCTTCCTCCTTATTATCATCCTAGTTCATGGTAACGTTCTTTAAAAAATTTATTTCTATAATAAATAAGGTTAGTAAAGCATCAATCAACAATCAGTCATAACAATCAAACATTATTGAAAGAACAAATACCTTTTCCCTTATTCCTTTTCACTAAGGATTTTAGGCATAGGCCTTGAAACCCTTGTTTGGTGTCAAATCAATCGCCACTTACTAATGAGCTAGATGGCTTCTCAATCCCTAAATTTTGGTTCTTAACAAATCTTTGAACATATTTTGTAGATGAAGGTTGAACTATACTGTATTCATCTACCAAATCAATAATAAATTTTATCTCTCTTATATTAAGTGTTAAGGAAGGAGTCGAAGGCTTATCAATAAAATCCGATGAAACGTATCCATATTGAAAGGGTATTAAATCAAAAAAATATTTCTTAAGCCAATTCACAAAAGATGACAAGCAAAACATTAGTCTCACTTTCAACTTAATGGTTAACAATATAAATGCTTTAGTGGATCACCTAGTTAAATTGTACAAATTTTGAATTATGGTGTTATTTAAAATAAAATCCTTCACCCAACAAATTTTGATCAAACTACATAAAATCCTAATAGCATTCGGATAAAGTTAGGTCATTGAAAGAAGAAAGAAATTAAGATATCCAACTATAATGGGATTAAAGGGAATCTAAGGCCAACATCTATTTATTCTTTATAAATTACTGTAGTCTCTGTGTTCACCAAATAAGGAGATCTATAACCTATTGGGCATTGCAATAGTTGTAGTCTTTTAGAATTCCATATAAATCTCTAAACTAGTTTATAACCCTATCTACAAAACACTCTTTATTTTGCTTAACTTTGCAATGGCCTAAGAAATTATACCCTCCATTTAAAAAAATCTAAATAAAAAATAAAAAATATGAGAAACACTTAGAACAACTAATGTTTAAAACCCAAAAAGGCTTAATCTTCAAAACATCCAAAATGCAGAAAACAAACTGTGGTGGAATGATAATAAAAGCAAAAAATAAGGTCAAAAGAAAGCTATGATGGTAGAAAACTCAAAAGAGGCCTAAGGTGGGAGAAGCACAAACTTGAGGAAGAAAAAATCTAAAAAGGAAATTAAAAAAAGTAAAAAAAAATGATGAAAGATGAAAGTCCTTTTTATATTTGATTTTCTCATGGAAAGACATGATAATAATAAATAATTGCTCTAAAAAGACATGCCTCAAGCCATCAAAATAAAAGAGTAGCAAAAATAAATGGTTAAATTTCTCAAAAACTAAACAACGAATGCACTTAAAAAAGAAGAAGAAGAAGAAGAAGAAGAAGAAGAAAAAGACAAAGAAGAAGAAGAAGAAAAGGAGGAGAAAAACGGGCATAAAAAACACATCTTTGTATGACCACTAATACACAAATATACATCATTAATCAGGGAGAGGGCTAATGATAGTCCCTAAATCAGCCAAACACCATTACTGCAATAACATCTCCAGAGAAACACGTTTACAGGAAGCATTTGTTAACACATCATTCAATCAATCCCTAAGCTAATAGCATATGAAATAAGGCAGTAAAGACTAGAAAAATAACTTGGAAATTTATTTATGGATATAATTGAATAACATTCATTTCTCAAATAGGTAAGTCAGCAGAATGCCAAATCTCCATAATCTTTGAGTTACATAATTAAGGGATAGTCAAATTCTCCAAAATATGAAGATAATCTCTAATAACAAATGACTATTATTTTCCAAGTATAAACACATCTGAGACAACAGATAGACTTCTTAAGTTTTCTCACTCCCTATTTACTTAAGCCCCATTTAGTTATGGAAAATAATGCTAATTTTCTAGAAAATAATTCTAAGAAAATTTAAAAATAGAATTTTGTGTTTATATATAATCAATTTCCTAAATGAAAAAATTAGAAAAGATTTTTCAATTTTCTCTAATTTATATCTAGTGGATGAAATTTATTAAAAGATGTTTTCTAAGATCTCCTTTTAATAAAACAAGGGTTTTTTCATAATGAAAACATGAGACTTTTTAGTTGATTTTGTATATTTATTTCACTTAGTTTGAATCCCATTTATGCCTTTTTTTTTTTCTTTGTTAATGTTAATCATACCTTCTCAAACTACGTACTATCTCTCAAAATTGATCATATCTTCTCATAATGCACATATTCCTTATTTTGCATTCTTCTCTTTTAAGGAAAACTCAATAGAGTCAGTGCCTCATCTATTTTTTATATTTTCTACCTTTATTTTTAATTTTTTTTATATATTTATAATCAATTGATAGTTGTGTAGTGCCTTTTTGGTTAAATTATTTTGTTTGATCTATTCAGAAGATATTACTTATGTAACTAAAGAGAAATCTGTATAATTAGCAACTGAAGTTCTTGTACTATTTTATGTACAATCAAGTTCTTATTCAAAATTATTTAGGCTTAAGTAAATAATAGAAAAATAAATGAATTTTTCAATCCTTATTCAAAATTACTCTTACAACCAATTTTATAGGCATGGGTTTAAGACTTTTTAATAAATGAAGAGGTGTTCGTCTTGAATCCTAACATCATACCTGATATCCAACTAAATTTAAACTATAATGTTTCGTGTGATAGTAGAGTTCCTTGTTTAAGTAAATAAAGAAACACTATGCTAGTTTGTTAGGTGGAAACGAAAGGTCACACTCGTTATTATAATTTAAAAGTTTTCTAATTTAAAAGTTTTCTTTTTTATGTCTAACAAAGAGATAGTATTAAGATACAAACTTTATCTTTTGTTCACCATGACCAACCATATCATCCAATGTAATACTAATGCTAAGTCTTGTTCTTTAACACTACTATAATGTTATTAGTTTATGTGTATAGTTGTGCTTGTAATAGATTGTAAGTTCCATAAAGTAAGATTGCTTTGGACAGATTTTGTAGTTGATACTATGCTTCTATCCATAATATTAGCATATAATTTCAAAAAAAAAAAAAGCTCTAAATAATGCCTTATTTTTTGCATTAAATATCACTATTTTGCCACTTTTAAGTTTTGAAGAGGCACAATTCTATAATGCTTTCATGTTTAAAACTTTTCTATTTGTTGACTGGGATGCTTTCTCTTTTGTTACATCATTATTCTATTCACCATTGGACTGCATATTCTTGTTTAATGGAAGTTAGTCCATGCTTGTTTATACCATTTGTAAGTGTCAATGTATAGGATATGTGCTTTTTGCTGAGCTTTTTATAGATGAAACATGAAATATTGCTTTTTATTTTTTATTATGTTTGAATCATGAATGAATATTTTGATGTATTCAAAAGATAATACTTATGAAACTAAAAAGAAAGTTGTATAATTAGCAATTGAAATTCTTGTACTCTTTTATGTAGTTTTTTTTTAATGTTTCTTAGGTAGTAGATTTTCTTATTAAAGGATTATCTAAGCAATTGCATGTAGCAAGGGTTCAAATTTTAAACTACATAACATTTTATTAATTAGTGATTTTAACCTTCATTTCATCTTTTAGTTTGTTTTGGATCAAAGTATAATAATAATCATAAAAAGTAAAGGTTTTAAAATGTTTATACCCACCATATTGAATATCATTAATAGCCATTACAAAAAAAATTGCTACAATCATAAACCTCTCATTTCCTGTGCCATGACTACCAAAATCTTATTGCTTAATAATTTTGCATGATCTCTCATAAAAAATTTAATTCCATTTACTTGCCACAATGTTTGGCCTTTAAGTGAGATTGTACAACAACATTTGAGCCAAATAAACCTATCCTAAAATTTGTAACCAATTAGGCTTTGTAGACTTACCTGCAATGGGCTGAGCCACTAGTTGAACTTTTCAATCATATGTATTTGTTAATGGAAGTAGCATTTCATTTTCTGAATCATCATCAAAATAAATATCTTCTTCTTCAGCTACAATATTAGATTAGTAACAATAATAATAAAACTGTCATTTTTCAATTTATGAGATACCTCAATTTCTTTCTAAAAAATCCAATCAAAAGACAACTAAGGGATTTTTTAGCAATGAGAGTTCCTAACACGATCTTCTTGCCATCGATCTTTAAAAAATGGGGGCACTGATTCCTTTTTCATTCTTTGATACCCCTAGAGCTATCTAGAAGAGATGTATTAGCATTCCCTCATTAGGTTTTACTTTGAGAGGCTCCCCATCCTTGACTTCAACACCCTAGAATTCCATAGTTGATGCTAAGAAGTTAGGGTTTAAAACGTGGGAAAAAGAGGAGGTGAAAGTTGTGTGATTTTTTAGTTAGGTTTAGCCATATTATAAGGAATATATTTTGAGGAGGAATATTGGTACTATCATTAAATAACCATATAAGATTAGGATACTAGTTCCTCATTATGCTAAACCTTTATAATGTGATTATTGTAGTTTATAGGATTTTGATGTTTGATATCGTTAAAATGAATATGATTTAGGATTTTATTTTAATATTTTTTTATATTTAATGTGATTCATTTAAGATTGTGAAATTTTAATTTACGATTATTGAATACTTTTGTTACTTGACATGAAAGATTAAAAGGAGAAGGAGCACGTAATGAGGATAATGATTTTTATTTTTCAAAGTTTTTTGTTCAATAATTTTATTTTTATTTTGAGTCTTAACTAATAAATTAATGTTTTTTGGAAATAAAGTAATATTTGAATATAATATAAAATTTATTTATCAAATAAAAATAAATTATATATAGCTTTATAACTTTAATTATCAAGTAATTATAGATCCTCATCATGTGCCATTTAAAACATAGAATTCAAAATGGTTAAAAGAAGGGATGACAAGATGTTGGATAATGTGTCATTTAAAACATAGCTTTATAATTTCAATTATCAGGTAATTATAGGTCTAATAAAGTAAAATAAATTTTTAATGTTTTATTACAATTTCAATTATAGTTTTCAGTTATAAATCATAAAATTGATAATAAAATGCTTATTGGTGTAGAGATGGGAGGAAAGAATGTAAATGATAGAGATGCTAAAGATTGGCTTGAAGCAAATGAGAATGCTTTTTCAAGAATTTTATATGATAAGATTAAAAAAGACCCAAATGGTGCTCCAATATTTAAATTAGCTGATTGGGAAGACATATTGAAGAGTTATATTCACTAACTGGAGAGAAATATAGAATGAAAAAGTTAAAGGAAAGTATAATGGACTTCAAATCAAATATTGACATTTTTCTAAACTATTAGAACACACAGACGTGACATATGATTCAAATTCAAACTTTGTATGCATTGTAGAAGATGTTTGGCAAATGTTTTATATGGTAAGTAAATATAATTTTTAGTATTTAAATATTTATAATGTAGTAAGCATGATCACTTATTCACTTATAATGTTTAATTTCAGAAGCACAAGAATTTTAAGGTATTCAAGAAAAATGTTTGCACGAATTATGAGATGCTTGGTCAAATCTTTGATAAATCCACAACTATTACTATTTGTACCATGCTTCCACTCAATTTTCTCCTACCTTAGATGATGAATGCCAAAAGGAGGTGGAATTTCTTGATAAAGAAACACATGTAACAGAAAATGAAAAATCTAATACTACTACGTCTAAAGGAAAACGTAATGCTGATGATTCCATATCTAGTTATACTCGAGTTAAGAAAAAGTCAAAATTTGAGAAACTCGATGTACGTATATAAATGTGGGCATCTTTTTTGAATGCTAGAATAGAAAAAGGGTTGGCTAAAACTGAAAAATATAAGATGCAATATAATTAAGGAACAAACACACAATCTTATCCATATTTAATTGATGATTGCATGAATGTGTTAGAGATAATGAAAAATATTTCAGATGTTTCATATATTAAAGCAGTTGAGAAGTTCAAAGAAGCATACCATGTTCATAAGAATGACTATTAATAGAAAAGAAAATCTAGGCTATAAATTTTAAAATGATTGTGTTTGAGATATTGATAATATTTTTCATTTAAATATTTGACAATTTGTTCTTTGTATTAACTTTTATTTTGATTTGGTGACTCATATGTTTTTTATTAATTAAAATTTGATATATTAATTTTTAGCATAAATTAAGTTTTTTAATTCATTGATGATATTTATTTTTTGTCAAAATTAGTTCTTAGGTATCTTTTTATTTCAACTTACTATGTTGATGAAAATGGCATGATACTTAACTAACAATTTTATATCTAGTTCAACAAATACCAACAACTTTATTTCAAGTGACAATGACAATGATGATGATTGTGATGATTTATTTATAGTGAGTTATTTAATAGTAAATATATTTTAAACAAAAATTCCTTATAGACTTAGTGAGAAGCAATATATTCTTGAGGTACTAGTAGAAAATCCTAGTACATGTTATAAGAGTTTTCGTATGAAATTACATGTGTTTAAAAATTTGTGTTTTAGGTTAAAGATGATGAATTTATTAGTTGATGCAAAAATATATGTGTTGAGGAAGTGGTAAGAGTTGTTTTATTATTTCTTTGTGATGGCATAAGATAAAGAATTATAGTTGAATGCTTTCAACATTCAAACTTGTACAGTGCATGTTTGGTTTAAAATGGTTACAAGGGCTTTGACTACATTTTGGATTGATTTAATCAAACCAATGAATAAAGGTGGAATGCAACTTGAAATTCAAAATAATCCAAAATAGTATCCATATTTTCAAGTATGTTATATGTATCTTAAAACTACATTCTCTCCCCCAAGTTGAATTTATATTGAAATTTAATACTTTAAAATTCACTTATTTTTTAGAATGGATATCTGTTGTTATTTGCTAGAATTAATATAGAGCCTATTCAATTAGTAAATATCATGTACAAAACTATATTGCCACTTATTACATTAAAAAAATGATTATACTTGGTCATTATATTCATAAAAGAGTCATTATGGATATGTTATATTACTAAATAAAACATTTATTAGCTTAGTTGCATATGGAAATTGTTTTCAATTTTATGACTATAAGGTCCAACAATTTTCAGTGTTACGCATGAATGAGTGAAATCTTGCTCACGACTCCATCCTTTTATCAACCAACAGAGGGTCGAGAGGACGAGGGTCTTTAAATTGGTAATTACCCCAAAAAGTGGCTAGTGTTTGGATCAAGGGGGATCCTTTTAGGCGTTGCATGATTTTAAAGCCTTAAATCCAAGTTATGGTCATCAAGGGACCAAGATGGGACAATACTTTAGTGCCATCCATAAGGATTATGAAGTCGCCACTCGACTTTGGTCGGGATAAGAATTTAGAGAATGTAAAATCTAAGTCTAAACTAAGTTAATTAAAAGTCTTATTTCATCTTCACCCCATCAAAAATTGGGTTCGAAAATTAGATACAGTTTAGGGAAGAGGTTTGACACCTCTAAACCACCTAGATATTTGGATCTTACCTTTGAGCATTTTGGTTCACTTTTAATATTTTAACCAAGTTATTAATTAGTCTAATTTAACTACCTTAAGCATACCCCTAGTACAACAAAATCAAACAAACCAAGTGGAAGGATCATGCAACATGGCAAAGGTAGTGACATGCATATCCATACATCCACATAATTCATAATCATCTTAAAAGGAATGGGGGCATGTGACATGGTATAGGGATTAACATGCATTTCATCCATACACATCAAATGATCATCCATAATCTCATAGGATGATTATCAAGACTAATCAAACAAAGCACCTACACTACAAAAATGCACAAGTTAGTGAGAAAAAAAAGAAGAAACATAAGATAACTAAATTGAACAAAAGGCAAAATAAATAGGTATAATTCACATTACCATATCTCCCATACATATGTACCTAAGCATGCTTCTAAGTCCATATTAAACATACCCCAACATCATCTGAGAAGCAATATAGCATTAAAACACAAACCCATGCATCATGTAAGACAAAGAATCATAAACATGTGATGTAAAACACTTGGAGGATTTGAGTGGCCTAGGGAAAAATCATTACAAAAGAGGTCCTAGGATTAATGAATCGTGTCCCTTTATTGCTCATAAAGAGCATGAAACCATCACAAGGGTTAGAATCCCCATTTATAAGGATTGAGACTATAAGCCAAAGCACATACCGAGTAACACAAGTAAAAGGTAAACCAATCTTATATGGCTCTTAAGGTCCTAAGAGTACGAAACCTCTTACTTAGTCATTGTTAAACTAGGTTAAATAGAAGCTTAGAGCAACATCCAATCAAAATATGAAATAGCTTAGAACATGAGTATAAAATAAGCTATAAGAATCATTCAAAATTTATTTTAAATTCCATTTTTGAAATGAATAGGGGTCTTAGGCCATTAGGCCTCACTCTATTATGCTAATGAAACCTTGGAAAGCAAAAAAAAAGTTACTTTAGACGAGAGAAATTTGAGTAAGAAAAGAGTGGTTTTTTGCAAACTGTCCCTGAAAAACTAGGTTGTACAACTTACATCAAGGTTGTACAACCCCCAATTTTTAGAATTTCAAAATAGAGAAAAAGAAAAAAGAACGAAAAGAAAAGGGGGTAATGAGGGATTCTTTAAATGCCTTTGTGTGTTCCTTATCTTCTAAGGCTCATTAAATGATTTATATCCTTGAAAATGCTTAGGGAATACACAAGAGTATAAAGATTAGGCCTTATTCTACAACTAATTCTAAAAGGTTCCCCTGTTAGGGTTTAAGGTAAGGTTATATAACCCAATAGTAGGTTGTGCAGCCCCAGTTACTGGGTTGTACAACCAAGCTAGTGTAACCTATTAATCTAGGTCGATAGTTTAGGCTTGGGTTTGGTTTAGACTTGGGCTTTGGTGGTGGGGTTTGGTTTTAGGCTTTTCTAAAGTGTCCTAAGGTCTCGTTCCTTTTCCTTTGGCAATTTCCCTTTTACATTTTAGAGAATTTGTTCAATGATTTTCATCATTGGGCTTTGTATCTTAAGGCCTAGGATTTGATGCTTATAGTTTGCCATCTATTTTATGGGACTTGAAAAAAAAAACATTTGAGAAATGGTTGTTTAAACATTTGAGAAATGATTGTTTGAATAAGTCTTATCAAAGTAATGTGAGAAATATAACCATTAGCAGGGATACCAAAGGATATAATTCTTTAACAGCTTATTGAGTAGGTATTAAAGCTTATTCCATCAACTTAGTAGGTACTGGATGTTGTTGTATATCTTCACAACTTTTTAGCAAGTACTGAGGGAGTTTTGATAGTTTTTTAATAAATACTGGGTGTTGTTGTACCTCAACAGCTCTCTAATATATATTAGGTGTTATTATACCTCAATAGCTTTCTAATAAATACTGGGTGTTGTTATACCTCATCAACTATCTAATAGGTACTAAGGAAGTTTAGGTAACTTTTTAACAGGTACCAAGAGTTGTTGTACCTTTTAGCAGCTCTCTAGCAGGTATTGAGCTTTCTAGCAAGTACTGAGTGTTGTTGTACCTTTCAACAACTCTCTACCAGGTACTGAGGAAGTTCTAGCAGCTTTCTAGCAGATACCAAGTGTTGTTGTACCTCTCAACAACTTTCTAGTAGGTATTGAGGAAGTTCTGACACCTTTTTAGCATATACTAGGTGTTGTTATACCACTTAAAAGCTTTCTAGTAGGTATCAAGGAAGTTCTAGTAGCTTTCTAATAGATACCAGGTGTTGTTGTACCTCTTAACAACTCTCTAGTAGGTACTAAGAAAGTTTTTGCAACTTTCTAGCAAGTACTAAGATTGTTCTATCTCTCAATAACTCTCTAATAGGTACTGAGAAAGTTCTCGCAGCTTTTTAGCAGGTGCCGGATGTTATTATATCTTGTGTATTTGGTTGTCTTCTGATAATTACTAATATTTTTGAATCTTTCACGAGTGCAACACCTCTAGATGGTGATTTTGGCTCAAGGATGCCCAATGAGATTGATCTCAGGTCATTTATGCCATTTCGACTTGTCAAAGATGATTTGGTATTCTTGGAGTCCTTTTAGCCGTCGTAGGGGTTCATTCTAGTCCTAGAGTAGAGAACTTAGGTCTATATATTATGAAAGTTGCTCTTATAAGTTTAGATATTTCTATAGTGGCAAGTCTCTTCCTGGACGTTTACTTAAGGCTTTATGAAAGTCAAGCTTACAGTTAGAGGGTATTTTGGTAATTTGATTGTCATATTAGAAAGCCAATATAGTATTTCATAGGAATGTTAGTGACATAGAGTGGGACGATGGGCTATTGCCCATCCTGCCCTTATGATGGGGGGAATTTTCCCCTCATCCCTGCCTCTATGGGGATTCCTTGTCTTATTGGGATTCCCGCAGGGCAAATTTTTTTATTATTTTTTTTAAAATATAATTTATTACACTATAAAATAAAAATATTTTATGCTGCAAATTAATAAATATGCAAAAATATATAATTATACATATAAAATATTTATATAACATATACATAATAAATATAGAAATTTATAAAAAAAATACATTTAATTTTTCAGGTCCTTACAAGGATCCACTTCAACCATGGAGGCATTCCTCACCTTATGGAGGCATATCCCAACAGGGAGTGGGGAATCCCCTCCCCATTGTCATTCCTAGTTTTTTGGGATTTTGATAGGAGCAGGGATATTTTGGTTGATTTACTTAGAAAATAGGATGGTTGCATTTACCTCTCAGGGCTTAATGGGTGGCCATTTTTGAAAATTACATTTGAGGAGTTTTTTAAAAAGTTGGGCTTGAGAAGTTTGATTTGGAAATTTGGGCTTGAAGGGACTAATTTGGACCTACTAGCTTCTAGTGGTATTTATAGACTAAGGGTGGTCTATATAGATCACTTGATGAAAAAAGATTTTAGAAACATGAAGCTTGGTTTATACATCCTAGGCTTGGGTTGTACAGACCTGGCTAGTTATAAACCCCCTTTGAGAGCGACACTTTTTATTTATCTTATTCTCCTCTGTCTCTTTCTCTCTCTTTCTCTTTTCTTTCTCACTCCTAAAAGCTCTCGGACTTAGATTCCTATATTTTCCTGTGCTTTAGAGATGACACTATGGCCAATTTCATCGATGACAAGATATTTAACATCCTATATGTGTTTTTTGATGAGGACATTGACACACACAATGCCTTAAAGCAGTAGCATTCCTAGTCGAGGTTCATGAAGGTTAGCTCTTTAGTGGGTACGATGACAAAGATGATTCCTTTAGGTTTTCCACTGTGGGGGGACACACTAAAGGTCTATAACCTGTACCATCATTTAGCAGAAGTCACCTCAAGAGTAGTAACTAACCTTTTCCTTTTCCTTCTTCTTCTTTGTGCTTTTATTTTCAAATATTATAGATCTTAGACGCCACATTATAATTTTTCTACATGTAAACATTAGGTTAGTTTTAAAGCACTCAAGGATAGTTTTAGGACACTTACCTTTTATTTCTTTTACTGAAATTTTTTATTTCTTGTTTCCCAGCTTGATTCATCACCTTGATCCATGCATTTTGTTTTTCATGGTGATTTGTATGAAACCTTGGTGAAATTAGTTTGCAAAACAATGCTCTAATGATTATGATACTTACTTGAAATTATAAATAGATAAATTATTTATTCAATTTTTTTAAGAATTTGTTTGTCATCATGTATTGGTTGTGTCTTTGTATGGTTGTTGAGCTACCTTTTAGAATTTTCATAAAATTTTTAAAGAAAATTAATTTTGCAAAATTTTCAAGTAATTCTCTTATTACCCAAACCAATTACTTTGTTCTTTCAAATTTTTTTGTTCAACCATCTAGAGTTGCCACTTTGTTTCATCCTTTTCTCTTTTTTTTTGGATTTTGAGTGTTTTTCGCTTCTTCTCTTTTCTTCTTTTTAAGGTGACGTCTCTTACCACAGGGGAGGAGGGGCGATGGGTTTGATAGGGACATGGTTTTGAGAGATGCACCTATAAGTAGTAGCCTTATTAGTGGGATTGTACTCATATCTCTTCTTCAAATGCTGTCAGAGTGAGTCCCGATAATCAATTCTGTAATAACTCAGGCGCTAAGCAATGGATGCATACTACTCACACCAACCATCTATCACTAATTGAGAAGCTAATGATCGCACCGGGGGACTTCACATATCTAACAGGGATGCATTTTGTCAGCATCCCTCTCCCCACTGATTTTAGCATGCATGACTTGATGCTCTAAAGGGATTACATTCTCAAGCTATTTGGTATTAACCCCCAAGTCAAAGGGAGCTAAACTTTTGCATGGTTCAACATACAAGCTAGTGCTCCTCAAGTCACTAGTGCCAACTTAGAGGAGATAGTAGCTCAACATGATCACTGCTTTTTACTATATGCCTTGTCAGGGGTCTTATTCTCTAGCGGCTCTGACGTGGCTGAGATTTACCTAGTGCAAGTGTTGGAGGACCTAGGGCTCCTTCACTAGATAGATTGGGGGTCTACAGTGCTAGCGTACTTACACCAATACTGGGATCGGTGTTCCAAGGGTAAAGGGTACATGTGTGGCGTTTGGTGGATACTCATTATGAGTTTATCTTAACTCTTCTTTGTATCTTTATTTATTTATGTTATTTCAAATTGATGTTGCTTTCATTGACAGGCTTGGCCCTACTAGCGGGGAATAACCCCATGGCTGATATGAAGGGCAACTATCTTTACTTTATCAAGTGGAGCACAGTGCCCCACTAAGAGACTTATGTTGCTGATAAGAGTTTTATCTTGAATACCCTCACAATTGATCAGGTACTATCACCCTGTAAAAGGAAACCTATATAAAATATAGCTATACACTTATTCTTCTTAGTTTTATACTTATAACGATTATATGCTCTTATTGCAATTACACCGTGACTGGTAGGGACTTACAGAGGCATCACTACAGGAAGTGCTAAAGGTGAAAGGCCTCTCTTGTAAGTGACAACTCTTAATAGGACCCTTTTTCCATCAGTTATATATGAGAGAGTGAATCTTTCATTAGCGGGATGACTTAGATGCTCGTCTCGTCCTTCAATGTTTGCCTTTAGATATGTTCTAGATGGTCGACCTAAAGGATGGCACGAAGCTCCAAGTGACAATGGGGTTTATACTGGGGGAGTGACTTATTTTGGATCGAACCCCATGTAAGACTTAGATGATCAGGGCACTAGTTGGTGTGTTCTTACTATTAGAGGCAATCATCAAGATGTTCCCTTGATACGAGGTGGACTAAGGATTCATTCTCCAACATAGGGCCTAAGGGACTATTGTGTAGGTTGCATGATGGGCCATCATACCTGCTCCAGCTACATGGGGATGTAAAAGGGCTTGTGGATCTATGTCTAAAGCACTGGAGCCTGTAGTGGTGGGTGAGCTGGATCCCATGCCAAACAACTTGTTGAAATCCTATATGACATCTCTGACGAGGTCAATGATGTCACTATAGCTTACTCAATTTGCTCACACCTTCGAGCTAGTCATAACCACCTATGTGAGTATCCTTCATTTTCATTCCTATTGTATCTTTACACATTTAGAGTTTTTATAGTGTTTTCTCCCTTTTTCTTACAAATTCCCTAAATCTAGCTTAAGCCCATGGTTGACTTGATCGCAGCCTTGAGAGAGTCATGACGCAACAAATGTGATATATGTAAGTTAGTAGGAAAAGAAATATAATAAATGAAAAAGAATGCATGTATGTTTTTTATCTGTGCTTTTATGTGTGATTTGTATCCTAACCATCTTAACCCTCAGGTGTCTTGCAAGAGATGATCCAACGCCTAACTCACAACCTTCGAGATATGGATCAGTGCTTGGCAGAGGATAAGGCCCAGATTGTGGCATTGATTTAGGTGGTCGAGGAGGGCTCTGATGGGGAGTACATTTCCATCAATGTAGTAATGGATGATAAGGAGATGCCTTTAGTGAGCGAGGAGGACTAAACCACCTAACACTCCTATATCACTTTGGATTTTTTTTCCTTTTCAGCACAATACATTTTGGGGTTTTATTGATGTTTTGCATAGTTGTAGCTAATATTTTGGGCGATTTGAAAGCCCTATTATTTTTGAATATTTACTTTGGTAATGTGGCTTTTCAAAATAAATTTTAGGTGATGACGCCTTTCTTTTTGCCTAACTCTATAATTCTTAGTTTTCTTTAGTGCATAATCCTAATTTCAGCCAGATTTTGTCTCTCAAATGAATATTTATACAATTTTGCTTATTTAGTCTACATGTACATGTATCTTAGCCAGGTATCACACATTTTAGCCCAACGAGGTAGGGGAAATTTTGTTTATCTCTCTTCTTATAGATGAAGGGTTGTACAGACCACTACTTAAGAAGGTTATATAGCCTTGTATAACTGTTTACATGATTCTTCACCTTAAAATCTCCATTTTCAATCTCTAAAACATGGGAAGAGCATTTCTAAGGTCTTATCATCACATATCTGGTCTGATCTACCTTAAGTTGGTCTTACTTCTCTTCATTATCTTTGTACTATTCATCTAGATGTGAATTTCCTTCGGGTTGCTTACGATTTATGGGACTCTATTACCCATACTTTTCACTTTGGGGATACAAAGATTGGCCCCTTCTCATAAGAGTTCGACACTATTCTTGGCTGTTGAGTCACAACTGCATGTTAGATTGTGCTACCCCAGCTAGTTACCCACATGTCTGAAAGATGGTGGAGCTGTTCGACATGTAATGTAAGGATAGTACATTAGACGAGGAGAAGGAGAAAATCCTCATAGCTCTTTTCCTCACTCTCTTTCCTTATAGGGGTCATGCTCAGGCGGCTAAGGCTAGTATTACGATAGTCATCCTGATGGATGAGTATTTACCACAGAGGGAGGACAAAGAGATTGATATATGGATTTTATAGCTTTTAGACGAATCTGATTCAAGAAGGACGCTCACACCAATGATTTTAGGTGAAACCATTGCAGGCCTAGACAGAGTAGCTCGCAGTATCAATAATTCTTTCACGGGGAGCCAACTGTTGCTTCAAGCAAGAATTCCTCTTGTAGTTTCTTTTTCTTTTGATTTTTGTTTGTTTTATTTTTATTAGTGTTATTGTCATAATGTTTGGCTGGACCACCTTTATAGGTTTTCAATCTAGCGAGCTACTCATTTTTGCTTATACATTTTGACCATTTTCACAAGAATATTTTTGACATTCTTGTTAGCTACCTCAACTGCCCCATTAGCTTGTGGCCTATATGATGACGACTTATGGTGAGTTACTACATGCTTTTCCAAGATTGACCTAACCTCAACCTAAAAATTGACATTGTTATCTGTAATAATATGATATGATAGACAATATCAACAAATAAGATTCTTCTCGACAAATCGAGCCATTTGCTTTACCCCTAGCTTGCTGAAGGCCTTAGCCTCTACCCATTCCAAAAAGTAGTCTAGTAGCACTATAATGTACAAACGTCCCTTTTATAAAAGCTGGTGTGATTTTTCCAATCACGTTGATACCCCAGACTATGAAAGGCTAAGGTGAAGTTAGATTTTGTAATTCAATTGGTGGCAAATGATTGAGGCTACCATGAATCTGCCATTTATGGCAACTTCAAACCATCTGAATACAGTCCCACTCCATTATGGTCCAGTAGTATCTCAACCTTAGAATTTTCCTTACTAAAGTCTTTGTATTCATATGAGGACCACAAACTCCCACATATACTCCGTCCATGACTCTACTTACCTTTTTCTCTTCTAAGCATCTCAAGTGAATCTCGTCAGGCATCCTCTTATGCGTCACACTATCATAGACTATAAATTGAGATGCCAATCTCTGAATTATCTTCTTATCTCTCTTTTTAGTCCCCTTTGGGTTATTCACCACTTTCTAGATACCTTCGTACGCCATAGTACTCAAGATGATTTTCCACTGACACTTGTGCCATCCTTTTATTGACATGATATGGCATCACAGATTTGAGTGTGATAAGAGGCTTCATTTTGGTCCTTCCCAAACAGAAACCAAATTTTTTAGGGCATCAACCATTATGTTCTCTTCCCGTGATAGGGACAAAATAAAATTTTTTATAAATTTCATGTCATCCTCTTCATGCTTGAGGTATAAACCTAACCATTCTTTCTTTTCCCACTCATTTGTTACCTGGGAGGTAACCAATAATGAATCCCTAAACACTTCAACAATTTTTTATTTGCATCAAAAGTTCCAGCCAAGTGCTTAAGCTTCATACTTAGCCATGTTATTAGTCACTTTGAAATCTGGTTTCTTAGCTACAAGGAAGAGTTCTCCTTTTAGTGAGATTAGAATGACTCCTATACTAGCTCCTTTCTTGTTCACCACCCCATCAAAGTACACCCTTCATCTTTATGTTTTAATTACTCTTAGTCCTTCATTTATAAACTAAGAAAGTTCAAGTCCTCCTTCTTTGAGAGGTTATTATGTCAGGTACTCTGAAATTGCTCGCATTTTAATTACCTTATTGGTCACATGTCTGATGCCGAATTTTGTTAACAAAATTAACCATTTTGCCAATTTTTAAGTCAGAATGGGGCCTCATATAGGTATTTGATTAGGTCTAGCTTCGATACCACCTCTACAAAGTATGACTAAAAGTAGTGCCTTAACTTTTTTGTGGCCCACACTAACACTATACAAGTCTTCTCCATTCAATTATACTTCTCTTCATAAGAAAAAACTTTTTGCTAAGGTAATACATGACATGTTCGTTTATTGTCTTTTCTTTTTGAGCTAACATCACACCTACGACATTTGCCTCTATTGTCATAAACAAGATTAATGGTTATTGGACTAAGTTAGTTAAACCTAAGTCATGAACCTCTTTTAATCTTGACAATAGAGATTGATCAGTTCTAATACTTTTATTAAGTGTTGTTTTGCAGATTCTAAGTTAGTTTTTTCATTAGAAATTGGATGGAATTTAAAATCTCAAACTTTGAGAAGTTCATCCAAATTTGTGGTATGTTTATCCTAAATCACAATCGTGAATCAGTCATAAGGATGGATGAAGCTAGGCCAGAGGCATTCACGGGCAAATTCGTAGCCGCGACCTAGCCAAAGAAAGTGAGCTTAAGTCACAGAGGAATTCTCAATGTGTATCTTATCTGGTTCGCGATCGCGATTTTCATAATGACAAAGGAGGGAACCAAAGTCACAACCATAACACGCTAAGTATCCAGGGTATCCGTTGAAGATCAAAAATTGCAAGGACAAATTTTTTGTCACAACCGCGACTCAAGAAGATGTAATTTTCTCTTCAAACAAAGGAATTCGTTGTCTCAGTCGCATCGTGACTGTAACCTGCAACTTCCAACTGATAAGCATTTAATGCAACATCTGTCTAGCATAACTTAGAGATTTGTTGATAATTTTTAGAGTAACGTCTTTTTGGTGGATGTGTGTTCTAAATATTCCACCAAATAGATGTAAATCCAAGATAATTCATTAATTTGTAACCAAACTCTTACAAATTTGCTACTCATTCTTTCATTCTCATTTATGTGTTATCAATTGTAAGGTGTGAGCAATAAACACCATTGTAAGAGGTTAAAAGTTAGCCTAGATTCAAAACTCTTGTAAGAGGTTGAAGTGTGAGCCTATACAAAACACTAGAGAGAGGCTGTTGTGTGAGCCCAGAAAATACAAGTTGTAAGGTTATTGTGTGAGCCATAAACACAAGTTGTAGAAGTTTAGTGTGAGCTTGGAAACACCAGTTTAGTGAAGTGATACCCAATTACAAAGAATTGGGGATTGGATGTAGGGTTTGATAATACTCGAACCACTATAAACCTTTGTGTTATTTCTTCTCATCTTTTCCTTCACCTTCAAAACACTTGAACTCACCTTTTTAATTCTAAAAACAGCCACCAATTCAACCCCTTTTCTTGGTGCACTAGTCCAACAATGGCTTTCTTAGTTTTAGGGGTTTTAACATTAGCGGGTTGGTTAAATACTCATTTATCATCGCAAAGGCTTTTTGGCACTGTCCATTACACATCATCGGCTGGTCCTTTCTTAACAACTTAAATATTGATTCACAGATGAGGGTAAGTATTGTTATGAACCTATTGATATTTTGCAAATGACCTAAGAAACCTTAAACTTCTTTCTCAATCTTAAGCGTAGGCATATCCTGAATAGCTTTCACTTTTTTGGATCCACTTTAATGCCTTTCTCACTTATCACATATCCTAATAGCTTACTAGAGGTGAACACAAACACACACTTCTTGGGATTTAATCTCAAGTTGTATTTATTAACCTTCTTCAAAAACTTCTTTAAGGCTTCGAAATGCCCTTCCTTTGTCTCAGACTTCACCATCATCTCATTCATATATACCTCTACCTCTTTATGGATTGAGTCATAAAACAAAGCCATTGCCATCCGTTGGTACGTTTCCCTCATATTCTTCAGCTTAATTGGCATTACCTTATAACAATATGTTTGCCATTTCATGATAAAAGTCATTTTCACCGTATCCATGACAGCCATGAAGACCTGATTATAGCTAGAAAACTTGTCTATAAATAATTACATAATGCATAATGTAGCACTATCTACTAACACATTGATATGGGGCAACAAGAAGTCATATTTTCGGCTAGCCTTATTCAAATCTTTATAATCCACACACATCCTTACTCTCTCATCTTTCTTTAGTATCGGACTATGTTGGCCAATCACTCTGGGTAGTCCACTATATTTAAAAATTTGGCATTCAACTACTTCACCACTTCTTCTCTAACTAATTACGCCCATTTTGGCCTCATGTTTTAGAGTTTTTATTTTACAGACCTTATATATGGGGAGGTCAGGATCCAATATTTTGTAATCCGTTTGTTAGCCCTCGACAAATCTTCATATGTCCAAGCAAAGACACTTTGGTACTTCCTGAGCAGCTGTTCAAATTTCCTTTATTTCTCCAGCGTGACATCACTGGCAATGAGTAAGATTTTTACATGTTTTTGTATGCCAAGATTAAATGCAGTGGTATGAATAAAATTAATGTTAAATATGCTTATGAAATTATGCATGCTATGCACACTACCATAAGAAAACACATCACATAATTAAACAAATTCATCGTTCATTGCCTTAAACATAAAAAGAAATGCATCTTTATCTTCAAAAAGACTAGAAACAAAAACATCAGCAGTGTTAGGAAAAATAGCTTCTTTAGGTAGATTGGTAGGACCTTATTTCGTTAGAGCCTTCTCCATTTCAACCTTTCATCTTTACCAATTACAACATTGATATCATCACCTTATTCATAATCTCTTTGTTTCTCTTCTTTTGTACCAGTCACAACCTTCACTACCTCTTCAAAATCCTAGCTCATTTGGCAATCCCCTAACTCAATCTTCATAAAGCTCTCCCAATGGGTTACCCAATTTAGCTTAGCTTGATCCTATGCCTCCTCACCATCACCTATGTCCTCAATAGAAGTCACAATCATGTTTCCAATATCTGCTAGAATTAATTCAATATATGTACCCTTACTGAAACTTACAAAACCCAGTTTATCCCCAAACTGGATCCATAAGAAAGGCATCTTGATTATCAATCCTAGACTTCTCTCTCATGAAATTGGCACATGTAGTCTATAAGCGTTGTTCCAGAGAGTATCATTTTTCCTCTTCCTCTGAGAGTTTCTTTTTATCATTCCAAGGCCATGCAATTTGTGGGCCATTCAAGACTACAGACTAACCTAACTCTTGTTTGTCCTCTATTCTCGCAACCTATTTACCTTTCTTTTTCTTTTTTTTCTTTTCATCCTCCTTCTTTGATGAATCTCCATAATTCTGATAGCCTAGTTCACCAATATCCATTTAAAAAAAAGGCCTTCTTTAGTTCATCTATGCTATCACCTAATGACTTCTCATTCTTAATAGCCTCTTACGTATCCTTTCCAGTGACTTCCCCTTTCTTCACAAAGCAATCAAATAGTGGCCATAAAGATTGCTTACTTCTACTTTTGACCATTTACCATGATACCCTAGTCATTTCCTTGTAGTCTAAGTAGGAATCTCGAAAAACTCTAATATATCAATAAAATTCTTTCCTAATCCCTAAGCTACCAGAAAGTTCACATTTTATATAATACCCATCACCTTAGGATCAGCCCATTTGTTAGCAACTTCTACAACCTGAAAACAACAATATTTAGTGTTGATATAATCTCCCTAATCTCTGTTTAGAAGGTTATAATCTCACCTTTTATAAAGGAATCTTAACTTTCTGATGAGTAGTGAAAGGTACACCACCCAACTGATGATACCATGGTCTTCCCAACAAAAGTGAGAAAGTGATAGGAATGTCTAAGATTGTAAACTCCACTATTATCTCTATGATGCCTGCTTTCACCAGGGTTTTGAACACACCCGAAGTCAACCTCCTACTATCATCATAGACTTGAATGATACTATCAGAAGCTTTCAAATCTTTCTCAGACAATCTAAACTTAAGTAGCAACTTCAAGGGGTACATGTTAATCCCGGACCTATCATCAACCATCACATATGAAGTATGCTTCCCTATCACCATGACCCTAATGTATAAAGCCAAATTGTGATCCCTTCCTTCTAGTGGCAAGTCTTCATCTAAAAAAGTGATCTTTCCTTTATGGGTGACCAGAACAATAACATCTTTAGGAATGGCATCATTAAAAATGATCAAGTTGGACAGAGATTTGACTATAGCTCTTATATGCTATTGAGAAGTATTGAGCAATTTCCATACATTCATCTAGGAATGTAACTTTTTCAACTATTTCATAATGGGATTGTCATCCTCCCTTTTCTTTTACAAGAAGTTCATATGTCTTCTTCTCAACCCTTGGTTCCTTAGGGGCCTCTATATTTAGGTAATTTTTCTCACTTCGAGTTACATGATTTACCTGTTTCAATTCCTTTTCTTTATCATCTTCCTCTTATAACTGCATCATCCTCTTCCTATTTTCCTCATTTATTTCTTCATTTAAGCTTTCTCAAGGATTAATACAATAAATGACTATAACTTCATTCAAAATCTCCTTAATATTAACGATAATGACTTTCTTAGGAATTCCATAATCTATCATGAATATCACTTGGTTTAGAGGGGGAACATAACAATAGTTTAAAAAGGGTTCCCTTAGATGCTAAGTCATATAGGATTTAGTGGAATAATCATCTTATTATCGATAAGCTCTTGAATCTCTTGTCCCGGCCTATAACAGTCATTAGTATTATGCTTAGCCCCTTAATGATATGCATAACAGGCATTGACATCATACCCTTTGGCAGTGGATTAGGAAGTGGCCTCGGTACTAGGGGCTTTAATACCCCCCCTTCTTCTATAATCTCTCAAATGCTTTATAAAGGGGCATGTCTAAATCCATAAACTGTCTCAGTACCTTTATCGCATTCACATCAACAGTTTTGTTCCCTTCGTTCTAAGACAGGTGCTCCTTCTTCCCCCATATTATCTCCTCAACTTAATTCTAGTTCTTTGGCTTGCAAACTAGCTTTTCAAATATCCTCAAAGTTCCTAACCAATATCCCCTTAATTCTAGTGCCAAAACTGGTGGAATCCCTTTTACAATCATTTTAACTTGCTCTCTCTCAATTGGCTAAGTAGTGGCTTCAGAGGTTGTCTTTTTCCACCTCATGTTGTAGTCATTAAAGCTTTCACTAATCTTGTAGTTATTAAAGCACCTTTTAAGTCTGAATTTCATGCATAGTGCTTCTCAAAAGCTTTTGCCAACTCTTTCCAATCCTCCTAACAGTCTTTGGCTGATTGAAATACCAAGTCTTAGTAAACCTTTCTAATTACAGCTTAAAAAGCTCTAGCATAGTATCTATTAGCACTTCAAAACCCTTCATAACTAGTATATATGAGTGAACGTAGTTCTTAGCATTCTAAGTTCCTATGAACTTCAAAAGCTTGAGCATGCAAAAATTAGTTAAAAGGCATCTCAAGTTTATGAGCTAACAATTCCTTAATATTTATTCCCCTCTCAAAACCTTAAACACCTAGGGCCTTCTGAATCTTTTATAGTTGTTTACCAAAGTCATAGAATCAAGTGTTCTCCTTCTCACTCTCCAACGGTTTATCTAAGATAGTAGTGGTGCTTTCTACTTATTTGGCTAGCTTGTTCTCGTGATACTCTTTCATCCTAAATAAATCATCATCAATCACCATGGGTTGAGATACTTCCATATGTGCTTTCCCTTTATCATTTTTGCTAGCAGAGGCATCCCCCTTCTTTAGGATCTCATTAACACATTTGTTCACCTCTTCGATAATCCTTTCTTCTATCTTGCGATTAAAGTCAACCATCATCTTATCTAAAATCTATAGTGGTACGATTGGTTCCATCATTGGATCAAAACTTTGGTTCAGACTTAGTGTCTTACTTTTCCTCACAAGTTGGTTACCCCTTATCATCCACGAGGGTTTGGATAGAGCTATGATGGTCGTATGATAAGGGTTATTAGTATGATGCATGTACAAATAAATAATGCATGGTATGCACATAATATTTTGCAAAAGATCCTTCCAACCTTATTCTTCTTACACACGAGGTCTAATGGCTCTTATTCTTCTACCAACAAGGGGTAAAGAATATATGCAGTCACCTTAGACTAAGAAGAGTTAAAGTCTCAAAAGAACATATATACAAAGGAGTTAATGAAAAAGAAATCTCTTTACATTAATTGAAGAAGCATATACATGGAACGTGAATGAATCCCTTTAATAAGGTTAGAGTGATATTTACATAGAAATCCTTACAAAAGTGGGAAATGGGATACAATTATTTATATGAGGGGATAATTACATTGTAAGGAATAGGATGGTAGTTGCATTTTACATTAGGCTACCTAGCCATGTTCTTTGAGAATTCCAACTTTTCATTTAAAGAAATGCAAACAAAAGGGTGCCCTATTATAAGGTACTATTGGCTCCTACATGCATTTAATGGTTGAAAGGATTGTTGTAGTTGATGGCTCCCATAAGCTTAGGGGGCAATTGTCTTGATCCCCCATTCAATATACCTAAAGGTACTAGGCTCATGAGTGATAAAACCTTCTAACAATATCCTAAGCCCAAACGGAGCTCAAGACTCAAGCTTTAAGGGCCATCAATTTGTCTAAAGGCAAACCTAGTGCATGTGGTGAAGTGTAAAGACTACATGAATGCAATGGACTTAATTAGTAACAAGTTTAACATGTTCAAGTGAACCAAAGATTTTGGGTTCGATCCCTAGTGGAGTAGCCATTATGAGTCCTAATGATATTCAGGGTTGTACTCAAATGAGTGGAGTCTTGCTTGCAACCCTATCTTTCTATCAATCAATGAGGGTTGAGAGGATAAGGGGTCTTTACATTGTTAATGACACTAAGATATGGCTTATGTTTAGATCAATGGGGGATCCTTTTAGGTCGTGCGTAAGTTCAAAGCCTTAAGTCTAAGTTACAGCTAATGGGGGATCAAGATGAGACAATACTTTGGCACTATCCCTAGGGAATATGGAGTTTTCACTTGATTTTGATCGAGATAAGAATTTGAAAAAGGCAAAATCTAAGCCTAAACTAAGTCAATTAGAAGGCTCATTTCATCTTCACCCCATCTAAGATCGAGTTTGAAAATTAGGTACGACTTGGAGAAGAAGTTAGACACCCCCAAACCGCCTAGATATTGGGATCCAACCTTTAGGCATCTTTGGTTTAATTTTAACATCTTAACAAAGTTATTAATTCATCTAATTTAATGGCCTTAAGCATGCCTTTAGCACAATTAAATATAACAAACTAGGTTGACAACTCAAAGGGGATGGGGATCATGCATCAAGCCAAAGGAGGGACATGCATATCCATACAATGGAGGCATGTGACATGGCATAGGGATTAACATGTATTTCATTCATACACATCACATGATCTTCAATAATCTCATAGGATGATTTTCAAGACCAAATTTATGGCCTAGATCAAGAAAAACACCTACACCACAAAAATGCACAAGTTAGTAAATAAAAGAAACATAAGATAAGTAAAATGAACAAAAGGAAAAATAAATAAGTATAATTCACATTACCATATCTCCCATACCAAGATACCTAAGCATGTTTCATATCTCCCATACCAAGGTCTAAGCATGCTTCTATGTCCATAATGAATACACCCTAACATCACATGAGAAGTAATATATCATCAAAACACAAACATATGCATCATGCAAGGTAAACAATCATAAACATGCGATGCAAAGAACTTCGAGGATTTGAATGCCCTAAGGCAAAATCATTACAAAAGAGTTCTTAGGGTTAGATGCCCATTCATAAGGATTGATACTATAAACCAAAACACATACCAAGTAACATTGTCACTTTTGCTGAATATCTCTCAAGGTGAGAGTTCTTTCATTTAAATAAAGAAAACCTTTGATTTACATCCCTAAAAATCTGCTATATATCCCTAAAGATTCTATATATCTCTAAAGATCTGCTATATATCTCTAAGAA
>CATIWR010436860.1:0-20931 GCA_949677035.1 Omphalea diandra | reverse complement strand
TTGGTAAGCACTTTTGCCACCCAAGGAAAATTCACCATTTTCTACATTGTGGACACTTCCAATGCACTTAAAGAACTTGTTTGTATTTTTTGCATCCTTTAGCAGATAATCAGGAGGTTGTCCTCTAACACAATGAACCACGTATAAAAAGGTTGTAATAACCTTTGATTGACTAATGTGTTCAACTAAATTCTTTAAAGCATTGATATATACATATATATATAGAAACTTGAGTGGTATGCATACACAGGGAAACTGGGAATATTAGAAAATAATACATGAAAAGTATATGTCGATAGCATAGTAAAAGGAAATGGTTGGCAAATTAAAAAAACAGTTGATAATTGTCTTTCATAATCCATATGATTGAATCAGAAAAGAGATAATGGAGTGCATATTAAGAAGCAGGCAAAAATATCAAATCCTAACATCAAAAGAGCACAACAGTCTTCCAGCAAGTTCAAAGTCTATGTCTAAGCATAACGAACTGCAAGCCAGAAAGGTCAAACCCAAGTTCATGAAATCAATCACCTCATCTCCCACCATCAAGAATGAATTTAAACTTACAATTAAATCCCTGAAAATTTTGAAAAAAAAAAAATCTAATTTCCTACAGATATGTACTCACTTTAGTGTAACTCCGAGTGCATGCCTCTTAACTATGCTGGTGTTCAATGTAAACTCTCATTAATCTCCTAATCCCACTAGCATACTGGCTTTCTTACGGAATTACCTCACTATCCACTAAATTATTTCAATTATCACGGACAAAAAGTGAGACTTGAGGTGTGTTCAAATGCCAGTCCCTCTAATCAAAAAAGTCATAATCATGAATTAATTGAGGTTGGTTACAGCCAAAAGGACCAAGGCCAGTTCAACACAAATAATATCTTAAAATTGTCACCCCTGCTTTTTCACTAGCTATGGCCAAGTGCAATAAAACTGTGAACCAATTACAGCACACGGAATTTGGAGAAGCTCGTAAGATGCAAGGCAAGCCTCAATGGTGATGGCAAACCAACCCCTTTTCTTCTTTCTTAGAAAGGTAAATTAACCTAATGAATGCGAGCCTCTGCTGCAACAAGAAGAATGGACCAATAAATAATGCGAACAGCAGGGGAACAATTAGGATCTATGTTAGATATGTCACTTGAGTCTGAAGAAGTCTATTGTTGACCACCAGAGAGAGGCTCACACAAGGGGAACTATCTCATTACTGATGCACTTTTTTAAGCCTCTAAAGCCTCTTCTATGCTGAATCATCCATTCATCAACTCCTGCATAATGCTTCGTTATATTTTCTTCCCTAATGGTAGTGCATATGGTAGTGTTATGTGCATCTCTAGTGTTATTAGCTAAACATTTAGCTTGTGAAAAGTAATTAAGGTAACTTCTTGCACTGGCTGCTTGAGTTAACTTGTATTGCCTATCTCAAATAAGTAATCCTTGTTTTTCTGAAGAAGCATTACTTCTAAACAAACAAACAAAAAAAAAAAGGCTCAGCAAAGTATTTCCTAATCGTATATGCATGGGGAATAATCCTAGGGTTTTTATATATCTGATCGTATTACTCTCTTATGAAAAAACAGCTGATTGCCCATGCTGTGGACATAGGCACACTTGCTGAATCACATAAGTAGTTTGTCTTCTTCTCTAATTTTCTAAATTGTCTGCATGTGTGCTTATTGTCGTTTTCCATTAACAAGTTACCCAACTTATAAGGCAATAAATTGTTTCATTTAATGGCCAATCCTTATCTCTAGAAAATTCAGATAGTAAAGGGAATATCATATAATTCATGACACATGAAAAATTGATTAATAAATTGCAGAGCCACATTGAAGCTTAAAAAATGTCAATCATTTCAGCCCTGTTGAAGATATGCATAGATAAGTATTGTAGATACATCAATCTACGCATATTTTATTATCTCATTCCATTTGCAACCTAATTGTTCAAATTATTATCATCATTATAATTATGCAGACAGAGATTTATTTTACATGTATACGTGCTAGAGCAATCAATATACGTGTGGATGATAAAAGAGCTAGATGCATGCTCATTCTTCTAATAATCAAGCAAGCTCCCATGCAAGGAACAAAATGTAGAGGGAGGATTCTTGAAGCATAGTTCCTAATCCATAGATTCTGATGCATAGTTCCTGACGCACAGGTCCTGATGCGCAATGTGCAAATCCTGACATATGAGTCCCGATATATTCAATCCTAATGTGCCTTAGACCTATATGGTATCTTCCATACTTATTATTTATATTTTAATTTCATTATCATTATACTAAAAAAAATCGATTTCATGAAAAAATCTCTAATCATATGAAAAGAATGATTTATTCTATTTTATTAGATGAATAAAACCCATGATGTTTTCTTTTCTTGATTGATTTTACTTAGTGACAGTGATTCGTTTGCTTCCATGGAGAAACAATAGTTTCAATGTTGAACCCAATTGGCTTATAACACCTTACTGAAAGAAAAGGATAAGTGCAATTTTTCTTTTTTTTTTTTTTGCATTGCTTTTAGAAAAAGATAAACAGCTTTTAGCCAATACAAAAAAATAAAAAATAAATAAATACTGCTTGTTGTGAGCTGATGAAACAAACCAAAAGCAAAATTTGGCCTTTTATCATGGTTTTGAAAAGTGGACTAAACCAGGCAGTGAAACAGGTAAAACCGGTAACCAGTCAGCTTCTGGTCCAAAACCACCCTAAAACTGGATGAATATCAAATCGGAAAAAACTGGATCAAATCAGTAGGACCAGCAATAACTTAAACCAGACGGAACCCAGTTTTACAAAACACTGTCGTTTAAATTTGCAAATAACTTGCCCTAAGTTTTATCCCTTTGTTCATCTCTGAAACTCAAAACTCAAATCATCTTTGTTCAACCGCAACATTTTTCTTCTCTGAATTGAAGATCACACTTCCTTGCCACCCATTGACACCAACTATTGTAGATGGACATTCTTTTCGGATACAAGCTTAAACAAGGATAAGAGGTTTGTTCTTTAAATTTATGGATTGCAGAAGCTAGATGGTTATATTTGATGTTATGATGATGGATTTTTTTTCTTTGATTTGTGTTTTGCTGTAGTAGTCATTCTTTTTAGTTAGCTAAATGCTGATATTTTTCTTTCAAGGAAGATTCTTATAATTCATATCAAAGATTTAGAGCAATAAGTTTATTGATTCTGCTTTTCTTAATTTTGTTATGGTGATATGGTTTTTGACATATGAAAGCACTCTGCTACAAATTCTTCTATGATGCTATTGACAATCTTGATAAGCTTCTTAGCAAGATCTTGAAATCATGGTAAGAAAAATTGTAATTAATGAACCCTCACCAATCTGGGATGGTTTGCAGAAATAAATTGAGTGAAAGCAAAAGAGGATATTGAAGATGAGAAAGAACTCAAATGATTAAGCTTTAGTTTGGATTACAGAAATAAAAGAATCAAATTCATATTTATTTGCATTTCACATGGAAAAGAAAGAATTAATGGATTTTCCTATGTTTTTTTTTTTTTTGGTTAATCTCATTGTGCTATGTAAGCAGCATGAGTATTGACAACCTTGGATGTTGGTGATATCCTTGTCTCATTAATTGCCATTTATTTGTTAAATTAATTGTACTTAGTTGAGGTCAAAACTGTTATAATTTTTCATCTGTTCATAATAAAGATGTGTATGATTGGAGTTTCTTTACTCTTCTGACACACTCCATGCTAACATTTTTCCTGCACAATATATATATATATATATATATATGAGCTGTAATGTACATTAATAGAGCAGCAATATGTATTAATTTGTGATCATCATAAATTATAAATATATTGATTTTTGTTTATTTCATGTTTTTAGATTGTGAGAAAAAGGAGAAGGATATCAATGGTGTAAGAACTGGTCTAAAACTGTCAACTTTTATTTTTATGAATTTGATTGTTTTGTTATGAGTTTCATTTAAAGAATTGTTCAAAACTAAATGATGAACTTTATTTGGTATTGATTTTTTTATTGAAATGTAATTTTTAATTATGAACTTAAAGTTGGAATTTGTCTGTAAAATATATTGTTTTGTTTTATATTTATATTTTTTATATGAATTATATGTTATGAATTAGGATCATTGATATTAAAAATTAATATTTGCTGATGGGCAATAATTTTATATTTTTTATTATTTCTATTATTTTTCCAGAATTTTTTAGATTTTTTTATCATTTTTTATAATTTTCTGCTATTTTTTACTTGAAATGTAAAATATGAAATATATATTATATAAGACGTGAACCAGACCAGTTGAACCAGGAATTGATCACAAAACCGGTTCAATCACCGGTCCAGTTTAAAAAACATTGTCTTTTGTACAGAAAACGTAAATTCTATTTTATTTGATGCACAAAACCCATGCCTTTTTCCTTTCTTGATTGATTTTACTTTGTCAAAGCTATGGGCCTGTATGGTTTATTTTTTTATTTTAGATTTCTAAACCTGTTATCAAAATTTGAAAATTAACTGAATTTATTCATTTAAAAGGCAAAAATATATCGAAATCTATGAAAACCATAAAAAATGATTTTTGCTTGCTTTTGCAATTAGGTTTTACAAGAAAGAATTTTTCAGTTTTAGAAAAATAAAAATTGAAAAACACATTGTATAATTGACAACAAATAGCCCCTATTCTTTTAGTTCCACCGAAAAATGAAAACTTCAATGTTGAAACCAATTGGCTTATAACACGTTATTGAAAGAAAGAGAGAAGTGCAATCTATTGTTTTTCATATATTGTTTATATAAAAAGATAAAAGTTTTTAGTCAATACAACAAAAAAAAGGTGTTTTTCTTGCACTGACGAAAAAACCAAAAGCAAAATTTGGCCATATATCCTTCACGACCAAAGTAACAATTTGACATATTGCAACACAACGAACAAATACTTCTTTAACCCTGCACAGGTTTTGGTCTTCTTCAATTTTCTTGTTCATACTTCGTAAATAAAGCATAAATCACCTTTTAATTTTTCATTGTGGCTGCCTAATGCATCTCCCCGCCGCCCCCCCCAAAAAAAAAAAAAAAAAAGAAACTATACTTGTGCTTAAATTCATTTCTTTCCTTACCTTATGTTGATAATATAATTCCTTTAATTATTTTAAAGCGATTATTATTCCCAATCTTCTCTCTTTTCTATTTAATAAATTTATATTCTATTTGGGCCATGTACTTCTGATTATTTTAGGGTAACTTTTCTATTGTGATTCTTAGGCTCACATCTGAATGGGTAGATGCCTACTCTTTACACTAAAACTTCAGGGTTTCCCATATAGGAGCATAATGTAGAAATGTCAGCCTATGCATATTGTATTGTTTTATTCTATTCACAATCTGATTGCTCCAATCATTATTATTATACAAACTTGCATTTATTTTACATGTTTATTCATTGGAGCAATCAATATATGTATGGATGATTAAAGAGATAGATGCATGCTCATCATTTTGATAATCACAAATGGGTAAAATGTAGATATATGAAATTATTTCTAAGATCAATGATGAAATTTTAGGATGAATAGTTTTAGGTCGATGGGATTGGAATGAGGCTTGTTAAAGAGAGTCTCTCTCACTTTAATCTTTCTTAGTAAGCACAAGCGTCAATCATGCGTCCTCTTGGACACGTCACCTTACTAGATCATAACCTCTTTCCTTTATATTTCATTTGGAGGCTTTTAACTCAACCTCACTATTAACAGATTATGCACTTTATCACACTTCTTCATATTATTGTTTCTGTTTCTATAAAATTATAATGTTGCAACATACATACTTCTTATTGAGACATCTTGATAAATACCATTCTTCAACGTGCTTCTAGAATTCTATTCATTACCTGCCATGGAACATCTAACCTCACTAAGAATATCTACTCTTCCTCTCATGCGCTCTCTAAATTATTCTCCAAGTCTTACTGAAATTGAACACTACATCACTCTAATTACTTGAAAACCCTACATTTACACACATACAAATCAAGTATGAACAAACTTCTCAATAAATGATATGAATATTAAAAAATATTTTTTACATTTAAATATTTGAATCAACCTATCGTACAAATACCCTTTTGTTTTTTTGGTAAACATTAGAACAAAATAAATTAGCAATTATATTGTTAAGGGATGAACTTCAAAATACTTTGACAATCATCAAAATCAATAAAGCAAAACTTATGATAAATTAGAATGAGTCTTCAAGAGATGCACTATCAAGATAGCTTTTACTTGAAGTTTTTAGTTCCATATAAAATTTTGAGCTTTGGTATTTTGGTTATAATGTGTTTCAACTCCATCCAAATTCAATATGCAAATTTTTATAATTATTTGTTAATATGGGCAAGTTCTTATAAGCCATTATATTCTAAGCCACGTCTTTTTTATGTTATATAACAATTGTCTAAATTAACTTTTAATTCATTATTTTCGATGAAATAGTTTTAGTACAATTCGCAATTGTATATTATAATGCGACTAATATTTTATTTTTATTTTTATTTCTATTCCTATCCCTATATGTATTCTCCTTTTTTTTCTTTTTAGTTTGAAGGCATCCCATACAACAAAACCTCTCTAAATTAATATGACATGTTAAATTTTTTAATAATTAGTGGAGGTTATTAATTTGTAAAAATCTATATATATAAATTCAAGTTATTATTGTTGTGAGTTACAATAAATTTATATACATTTTCAAGAAAAGATAGTTATAAAGATGATTTGTATTTTCAACTAAAATTAAATATAAGGGATATGAAGAGACTTATTCTAAATCTATTTATTCATGTATTTCTTTACTTGACCTTTCAAATCCTATCCATATTATAGCACATAAAATATTACAAGATATACATTTCGAGATTATAATAAGTAGGAAAAAACAAACTACTTTAGATAAATGATTTTGTAAGGAACATTGATTTTGCTAATTAATACTCTTAGCATCTTTTTTGATATTTTGTATTAATTATTAGATAGTAGAAATATTAATTTATATACATGAAACACTGTCAGTTCCTTGAAATTTTATTAAATTTTAGAGGTTATTAATTATTGGGTATTAATTTAGAGATGTTTTACTGTATGCATTCTTAGTTTTCTAACAGACAATAGAATTTAAGGACAATTTGTAAATTAAAAAAACTAATCACTTACTTTTTAGTCCATATGTATAATGTATGTTCTCCCCTCTTTTGTGCTTATATATATATATATATATAGAGAGAGAGAGAGAGAGAGAGAGAAAGAGAGAGAGAGTTACCCAAGTATTTCAATCATTCTCCTTACAAGATCAAATTCTGAAGCTCCAGGGAAAAGCGGCAATCCTAGAAACAATTCTGCAACTATGCACCCAAAGGACCACATGTCAATGGCCGTAGTATATCTGGAAAGGGTTAAGGTCCAAGCTGAACAAAAGCAAGTATGGCCACTTAAAGCATTTTTTTTAATAGAAGAATAGTTCCAAATTTTATGTTACATGAAAAAAATCACAACCAGCATGGCAAATAAATAGCCTGTGTGATTAAAGCATGATACTCATTCTGTTTGTTGAGAATATTGTTGTTGTTCCAGAAAAAATAAAACAACAGTCTTATCAAGTACACCATTAAACATTCTTAGAAGAATCATCATCACACACGAAACATTTCAAGATACTTTGACAACAGAAGTTACTAAATCTCCACATCCACTCACCCATACACACACACACACACAGAGAGAAACAAGAGAAAGAATAAAGCAATGCCTTGATCTATAAGGATACTGATACCCAAGAAGGACTTCAGGGGACCTGTAGTAACGACTCTGCAGAATGTACAGAAACATGCAATTATAAGACTTTCCATACAATAAAAATAAACAGACGACTGGAAATAAATGAAGATGTGAACCTGGATGTACGAGTAAACAGTACGATCTTCCATGCATGCTGATCCAAAGTCAATTATTTTAATTTCTGCTGGCTTCACACTGTATTTGCATAGTACAAAAATTTGAACAGAAACAAAGATCAATTGTAGAGATTGTGCCCAAATCTCATCAAGAAAAATAATTCACCTTGCGCATAAAAGAATGTTTTCTGGCTTCAAATCACAATGAATGATCCCAGCATCTTTCAACAGAGCCAATCCACATAAAATCTTTTCCAAAACACATAGAAAAAGGGAATAAAATTATGAGCAACTCCAAACAAGACATGATGCAGCATAATGTCACTGTTAACTTCTAAGCAAAAATTGACATACCTGTTTAGAGAACAACTGGACAATGCTCAATGGTAACCCCCTGAATTGATTTATCTTGATAAGCTCATACCTGAATAACTTTACAATGTCAAGAATATGACGTGAAAAGGAATAAAAGCAACATATGTACATATGCAGAGGTAAATAATAGCATTTAAGATGTGCCCCTTTCAATGCAAACTACTAGGAAACTGAACATATGTAGTTACTTCAACTTACAAATTTGTCTCAAGCAGTTCAAAGCAAATGCACAAATGCCGCTGAAATACAAAATAATCATAAATACGAACAATATGATGCTTATCTTCAGGATCATACTTCTTGTTTAACTGAAAAGAGCAAACCATGAACCAAACACCAAAATTTCAGCACTATATCATAACTATTGGAGAAACGAAGTTCAAGGCCAGGTTTTTTTTTTTTAATTACCGTTGTCAAAATAGATACTTCAACCAGAGCTTGCTGATAGTAAGCCGGTTGATTTTTAATAATCTTAACAGCAACAAAACTGTTGGTTTCTGCAACCCAGCACTTGGCAACCTGTCCAAAAGTCCCATGGCCAAGAACATCTTTGACAATGTATCTGCAGATGTGGTATAATCAGCATCTCATCAAGACACTTAAAACTAAAATCGAGGAATAATCTAGAACTCATATTTTAGAACATTACAATATCAAAGCTAACCTTTAGCTACAATTTCGATATTCACACACAAAATTTTCTTTTTGAACTTTCTCCCAATCCATGTTTTGTTTGACAAAATAGACCTAGGCATTTAAGCACCCATAAAACAAGTTACAAGCTTCAACATGATTTGCAAGAAAGAATTGGGTATTACACCTGAGATCCGGGAGAAAATTTAACACAATCTTGAATCTTTCTGATTGTAGTTCACAAATAAATGATCTTTATTTGTAAAACCTGTGTTCATAAACTTTTTCTTTAACCATTAAGAGTTTTCTTCAGATCATTAATTCTTAAGATTCATAGAATAATTGAAAATTTGAGAATAAAATATTCCAAAGAGCTTATTTATAATCGTTCAAAAGTTTGGAATTGATAGTGTAAAATTTTAAATCATGGATTCAATTTGTGGTAACACAGTACAAGGTGCTAGTACATAATTCTCCATAAATTTTAACTATCATTATATCAAATAATGATATTGTAAAATCTTTTCTCACATCAAACTAAAATATATCTCATTGAACTTCAAAAGCAGAAGAGAAAATATAGTAAAAGATCTAATAACATTCAAAAAATTTAGTGTCTCTCATAGAATTTTTAGAAAACAAACAACAGATGAGAGTACATCAGGTTTAATGAACATTTATCAAGCTTAGATGGGACCTATAGAGGATTGTTTCAGAGCTTGTTCACAGACCTTGGTTGCCTCTGCGTTCTCTTTCTTTTCTCCTTCTGCACAATCTTCTTCTAAATCTTGTATTCTCATTCTACTTACTATTATTTAATCTAAATTTCTCACTGAAATTTTTGAAAACAAATCATAGATGAGAGTACATCAGCTTCATGTACATCCATCAAGCTTCTATGGGGCCTCTTGAGCACTATAGAGGATTGTTTGAAAGCTTGTTTACAGACCTTGGTTGCCTCTGTGTTTTCTTTCTTTTCTCTTTCTGCGCAATCTTCTTCAAAATCTTGTATTTCTCATTCTACTTCCAATTATTTAAACTATATCCATTATTTTACTGGCATTAGATTGACTAAGAACAATTCCTTCAAGCCAGCCCCCAAAACCCTTGTTGTTAGTCTCTAAACTTAAATTCACATATAACTAGCCACCTTTAAACCCCCTCTACCAACAATTCTGGCACATTTCTCCTGAAAGATATCGCACAGGCTTTTTGACTAACAAGATTGTACAACACCAAATACAATAGAAGATGAATTTTCAGAAAAGGTTAAACATCGTGAATAAATAAAAATGACAATCATGAGCAAACCTTCTCTGTTTCTCTTGATTGACCAATCCAAAGTTCACAGCTAGAATAAGGTCAGAATTCACATTGTCATAGCCATCATTTAGGACTCCAATTGATGGGCTGGTCAAGTATCGTTTTGGATTTAATTCTTCAGAGTACTTGAACTGTGGATTGCATATTTGATATGTCTCAACTATGTCTTTGGTTAGTCTTGCCACCAACTGCACAAATTAAAAGCCGCCAGTCAGCAAAAAGATCTTTCTTAAACAATGTTGACTGAAGAATGTTCCAACTACTCGTAGCAAAAAAGAGTCAACAGAAATGGCAATAATGATGGTAGAAATTTTCAAAGATAAAAAGCAAGTTTAATGGATTGCTGCATAATGATAAGCCACAGACAACCAGAAGGCAGATGGTTTACATAAACTGACAGATAGGTGGTCCAAGAGAGGTCAATCAATTCACAGTATCACTATCTGCACTCTGATTGGAAGCATAACCCAAAACTCTGTCTATTCAACCAAAGGAATCAAACCCAGAAACTAAGAACTTCGGATGCCCTTATGACCAAGTTTAGAATCTGCTACTAGCCACCCATATATCCTGAATAATGTTCAACACGCTTGTCAATACGTATGGTTACACATGGTCAACTGAGAATATGACATCATGTAAAGTCCCATAAAACACATATATACTGGTAACAGGATTAACCTATAATTGAAACCCCCAAGATACAGGAAATTGACGATGGTTCGCACTTTATTTATAATTCAAACCAAAGATTAGGAATTTAAAAAAAAAAAAAAGCAAGAACCATAAAACTGAATCTTGCAAAGAAAAGGGGAAATCACACAAGGCCAACAACTAAAGAAGGTGGAGATTGAATATTTTTGCTCTATCAGCTTTGAGTAATCTTTTGTGCTGAGACACAAACAAAAGTAGGAGTAATGTTTGTAAAAGTTGGGGAACCCAATTATCAAGAGTTCTAAAGAAAATAAACCATGTGAAAAGACCATAGCTTGACCACTTACACTACTAAATCAACATTATCCAGCTATTCCATTGAAGCAATCTCACATTCCCCAAAATTCACCTCAAATCCAACTTAGCCTTGAGCATGGAAGCATACCTTGAAGCATGGAAACATACTTCTCAGAATGTAAGTTGTGGGTCATCAATGTTATACAAAACCAACAGCAAACATGAGACATCTAAACCCTCTTTTTTCCTTCTTCTTAAGATTAGATATTCATCTCAACTTACCAAAAACCTCAGACCCAATCTACTTGGGATTGATATACTTCACAGATGGATCCTTCTTCTCCATTAGGCTTTGCTTTGTGTTGAGGACCTTGAAGTAGTGAATGCCACATTACCACTTCAATGCATCTTATTTAGGTCTACCTCTTGATCCTCTCCCATCATTCACTCCAATAGAAGCCAATGGCTGTTCACCCATAGGTCTACTTTGACTTTAGCAAAAGCAACCGATAAATTCTCCTTCAACTTGTCCCCCAAGGTTTGTCACTTTTGCCTTCTGAAATAAAATTGTTTTGTATTAAATAATTCTTGCATTTCTATACATCCACCTCAAAATTCTTGTCCTAGCAATACTAATTGTATAAACATGTTATTTTCACTGCTTCCCATTCACTTAAAAATAATAAGCCAATGGTCTAATTAATGTTTTAACAAATTTTCTTTTCATCTTAGTACTGATGTTATGGTCATAAATCTCTATAGTAAATTTCCAGCATACCACTTCAACTCCATGGTTGGCATCCTCCAAGATATTCCCCTGTTTTACTCTTTTCATAGGATGGAACCTAGATAACAAAAAGGATCAGCAATATGTCTTCATTTAATTTTACTTCATTCCATCTTTGTGAATTGCAATCCAGACTTTGTCAAGTTCAAAACCTTTTAAACACTAGGATATTCCCCCATGATTTCAACTTACAGTTTCCCACAGCTCTGGTTTCATTTACCAGAACAACATCATCAATAAATAGCAGATACCATGGGCTATCATTCTGGATATGCTTAATAGTTTTTCACCAACAAAAGCAGGAATAAAAACTCATGCAAACATTCATTGAAAAGCTACCATGAATCCATAATAATCTATCTATTTCACCTCTAACAAGTCTCACAATTTTGATTCGCCTTCATCCGTATACTTTATCAAATTTATATACCAAAGGATAAGTCCCTGCTTCTCCAGCATTCATTTAATATTTCTCCTGGCACTATTGTATGCCTTCTCTTGATGGATAATAAAGACATATGAAGGAGTATGCTAGAGTTTAAAATGACTATGCTAGGGTTTTGTTGAGAAGTAAAAAACGAAAAATAACAACATAATACTGCAAGATTATAAGAGCCAGGACTTCTACTTTCCAGGAAACCAGTCCCAAGACATGGGTAAGCAGATCCGTCATTCCACCACCAAAACCACAACCCCACCTCCCCCAAAAAAATAATTAAAAAAATGAAGCACAAACCAATCAGATACTAAGGTTCAATGTAGTCCTACAGAAGTAGATTCACCCCTTAAACTTCATTGATTCCTTTATTTCGATGAAACGATATCAAGCTTTTATCATAATTGTTGGGCCAATCAATTTTTTCTCTTTTCTTCATGAGAAATTTTTAAGAAGGAAAGATATTGTGAGTATAAAGAGAAGGCTTTATCCCAAAAAGGGAAAAAAAAAAAAAAAGAAGCAGCACATCAACTAATACAAAAGGGACTCTTGGGCTTCACTAAATATCTGTTAATTCAAAGGATTCCAAATACAAAGCACTGCTAAAGAGTTAAAACAAAAATCCAGTCCACACCAAGTCTTATAATGCCAATTAATGATATTGAAAAAAGATAATTGGATTATACTGTTACCGAAAACACCAAATAAAGCAAAAATAACGCATTTTCTCTTTCTTCAACAAAATGATCCCATATTCCAACAAGCAAACACCTTGTGTTCTTCTTTTCTCCCTGATTAACTTCATGATCTTGTCCTCATAAACAAATTGATAACATACATTAACTATCCTTGATATTTTAATCACCAATTTGACATTCCTCTTGAAATTCATTAGACATAAGCAATCTAGTCTACAACTCATTATTATAATTCTGCCATGATCCAGGCATAATAGATATATGAAGATTGTTATCTCTTTACTCAGTTCATGACGCAAGCGATCCATGAACCAATTTTATTGAATTTTCAGGTTTTCAAGGAAATTTCTTATAATGCACCTGCCACTACTATTAATGACCTCTATGCTCTCCTTCGTAATGCCTCTTGCGGGCACTTTCCCTCTACTAAACTAAATCTTACATTCAAATATTTGGGTTTACATGTATCCCAACAACTCTCTATAGTCCTTCAGGAATCTAGTCTTTATAGGGTACCCAACAATTGTTGTTTTTTCCTCTATTGTTTGAAATACATTATGCTAGCTATGTGAGCCTTCAATTCTGAAGATCATGCTTGCTACATGAACCAATTCAATGAATTAAGAGAAATAACCCAATGGGATTTTCAATGAGTTTTGTGGTGACAGCAAACAGCTTGATCAAATATGCCTGATCTTTTAACCCACAGCCAACTTTAACAACCAACCCATTCCCCAGTACCTTAAGAAAATCCTACCCAATTCATGTTTTTAGGATTCTGTGTAGAGAGACTTACACACAATTTTCCTTTAGTGTTTAGCATAAGTCTTGTTTGAATGTTTGAATCAGGTTTATTGAAATTAGGGGTTTGCAAAATTAGTTTTTCTATACTATGCCTTCTACAACTATCTTGCCTGTAAAAATGTCTTAAATTTGTGTGTTCATTTTTTTTTTTCCCTTTTGCACCAAAACAACCAAGTAAATTAGTACTTGTTGGAGCATCTTGCATTTGAAACTGCAAAAATTTTAGGATGTACTATCCAGTCTTTTCCACTGTCTCCTACTTAGTGCTTGTAGCAGATCCTTCAGAGGACTTTTCCCATAATTCAAAAATCACATGATATAACACACATATAAAGTCCCCTTTAAAGCTAAGAACCAAATTTCATCTTTCAAAATGGTGAATCTGCAACCATAATCACTTAAACAAAGACAATCAAGTAGTTGCACATATGCTTCATTCTCAATCATTTTTAACATCCTTCACCATGTCAAAAGTATAAGTGCCTCTTGATTACCTATGCATTAGACATTATGCATATAGACACCTAAACCGCTGCCATTATCTCACTTTAAGTTCAACATAGAATGTGATTCAGGTCTCTAATTTATTCGTGGAAAAATGCAAAACGCCTCTCACTGCATGCCAATCCAAAAGGTTTCACTTCCCATATTTGCCACCAAAATGCTAGAATTTCAATATGCAAATTCAAAACCACTAATAAACCAGCAATCAAGACCACAACAAAAGCAATTCAATCCAATTCAAACTAAACAAAACAAAATAAAATAAAATAAAATACCAAGAAAAATACTCACAGTTCTCCTTACAACAACACGTAAAGCTTCTTCCTTTTTCCCGAGCTGACTCCCGGGAACCACATACGGCTCAAATGCAAGCTGCATCGGCTGCCAGCTAACCGATGATGCGGTGGCTGCCTCCTCCAATTCCTGCGCTTCATTAGTGCTAACCTCATCCATCGAACCTCCCAAAATACAAAAAGAAAGAGGGAAAGAGGGCAAAAACCCCAATAATCAAACACTCATAATCCAAAATAGCTCCATTTGTGTAAATTCAAATCCAATCGGATTGATCATCGATTGAACAGTACGATTCAAGAAAACCCACCAACGGATTCTAATCCCATATCTCTTTCATTCAACTCAGAAACCAAAAAATCGCATTCCTTGATCCATCATCTAATAAATGTTCCTTCTTCTTCTTCTTCTTCGATTGATATATAAAAATCGAAGCAGAACAATAAGAAATGAGGGATCAAAAGATTTTAGAGGGAGGACCCAAAAAAAAGAAGAGCAAATATAAATAAAGAAGAAGACAAATGATGACGAATATATAAGAACAGAGGAGATTAATGGATGAATAGAGACAGGATTGCAAGTGATGCCATACACTAATGGAAAAGAAATGGAAGAAGATAGAGAGAGAGAGTCTCCGTTTTAGAGAGAGAAAGAGAAAGACGGTGAAATGTAGTATAATATTATATGTATCGTGTTTGTTGCTCCGAAGGGGAGAGAGGACTGTTCTTTGTCTCTCAAGATTTGTTTCTTTATGACAGCCAGCCGCAACCCCTCACTTGTCTCTCTCTCTTATTTATTGTTGTTATTATTATTATTTATTTTATTCTATTTTGATCTTTTAATTTGATTGAAATAAAATCTACAAATTCATAATTTTTTAAAACAGTTTTAATAGTGCAGGAATTTAATGTTCATTGATAAAAAATATATATTTATTTTATGTGAATGAATAATTTTTGGTTATATTTATTTTATAATTAGCTTAATGCATAAAAATTATCCCTAAACTTTATAGAAAATGTTTATTACGCTCTCAAACACATAATTTTTTTATTTCACGCATCAAACATTTCTATTTTTTCTCTCGCAAATATTCTTCGTTTGTTGAATCATTCATAAATCGAGATTGTTTGCAAGTCATTCAAAATTTATATAAACAATACTTGAAATTGATTCAATATTAATTGAGTCAAGCTTAAATTCAAGCGATTTTAATGTGTTGTCTATACATAGCATTTAAACATTTAATTCAAGAAATTTACAAGCCTAATAGAGTTTTAATATATTTATTATTTTATTTTTCTATATGTTAATAGATTGTGAAAATAATAAGGGGGAACCAAGTAAATCGATATTGTAAGGTGATTCGGGTTTATTCAAATTTAGATTTGAGATTTCAAGAACTTCTTATTAAAATAATCGAGCTTGAGTATTTCTCCAAATCGAATTTGAGTTTAAAAAATAAAATTTGATCAACAGTGACAAAGCTAAAAATTTCAGTCAGTAGAATCATATGTAATTATTGTCAATTATTGACTATCAATTATATTTTTTATATTGTATAATAATTAATTTAAATATTTGTAATTTATAAATTAAAAAATATTAGTAATTTTAGTTGAAATCCAAATACTAAATTGTTTTTTTTATATTCATATTTTACAAGAATTTCATTTTGGCAAAAAAAATGTGCTTATTTGCTATAGCTTTTCATATTATTATTTTTTTATTGTCTTGAATTTGGAAAATAATAAAACTGAGATATTATTATTTGTTTTGTTACTGAGTGACTTTTAAAAACAATTTAAAAACAAATTATGCTTTTGAATTTTTTTTGAATTTACATATTTTGTATAAATAATAATTATAAATGTGATTAATGATGAAAATTCAAGAAGCACTTAAGCAATTTTAAAGAGAAAATTAATAAATTTTATGAAAATTATAATTTTAAATTCACAAAATTTAAAGATAATTGTAACTATTAAATAAGCTCTTTTCATAAATATAATAGTTATGGGGCATATTTATAGTTTCATAATAAGTCACTTTATAATTTTTAATCGATAACTACTTAAAATATGTTAAAATAAATGAGTATTTAAATTTTGAGTAAGGTCATTTGACTTGACTGTATATATTAAAAAAAATGAGTATTTAAATTTTGAGTAAGGTCATTTGACTTGACTGAAAAAACTATAGCTCAAATTCGTATTAAACTTCAAACTTCAATTTTATAATCGAATTTAAAATTGACAAAATTTGACTTCATTCCGTTACATCTCCCACTTTATTCTCAACTTTGATCGTCCATTTTCCATGTTTCATAATCTTCACTACTTTTGACATACATTGAACTTGATAAAAACAAGGGATAAATATTTTACGTTGATAGTTAAATTTAAATGTGTTAGCCTTGTCATTAACCTTAGATAAGATACATAATTAGTTTGTTGTTATCCTGATATAGTCATGTACTATCTATAATGACTTTGATATCAATACAATAATTAAGAGCAATTACAAATTCGTAGTATCAGAGTTTTATGAGGCTTAAAAGCTTAGTAGCAATGAAGTTCTAATGATGATAGAAACTGCTCTTATCACTACTACTACTCTGGTAAATCTCACACCAACTTATCTAAATATAACTCATTAATTATCACTCAAACTCACAGTCACATATTATCTTTTAAGACAAACCCAAAAATTTGCCCTTGCTGTGAGAATACAAACTAGCATATCATATTGATGATGGTGTTTAAGAACCTTTAAAACTCATCAATGATACAGACCAAAACTTACCATAAAATATAAACTAGCATATCGTATTGACGGTAGTGTTTAAGAACCTTTAAAACTTATTAATGATATAAACTAAAACCCAACATACAATGAATGGTCCATTCAAGATCAAATTATTTTGAGTTGGATCATTAGCTTTTTTTATTTTAATATGTTCTTCCAAAATAGTTAGAATTGTTGGGTGTTGTAGAATAAACACAGCAAAAAAATAAAAATTTTAAATGTACAAAAGTCATTAAGGATTAATGCAATTGATTAAATTGACAAGATATGATGTGAATTCCATCAATTTAAGATGAATTGCAAGATTGTTAGAAGGCGAAAAGAGAGTTTACAAAGATAACACCTTAAGTCAATCTTAGAGTCGGATCTAGACATTAGTAAAGGATGAATGTCCTATGCAAGTATCCACACGAACATATTGTATCCAAGGCAAATCGTGTGCTTGTACCCACTTTTGGGTGACTCTCTCTAACGTTTTTTAAATGTGAATATTTTTTTTACAAAAAACCCTAACATGAATATATTTAAATATGTCAATAGTGAAATTTAAGACAAACAGATAATAAAATATCACGTTTTGATTTAAAATTTAAAATAAAATAGATATCTAAATATTTAAGATAATATCTTTATTATATTATCTATAGAAAGCAGTAAAATAATTTCACATTTAGGTCTGTTCAAAGTGTATGACTCTGTAGGTTCACATAACGTTGACAGTGGCTCAAAAAAACTATTTCTAGCTCACAAATTATAGTTGATAATCAATTTTTCATATTATATTTCAATTGGACATAAAGCATAGACCATGTCATCCTTATATAGTTCAATTAAATTATTTTTTTATCTTCAAGTATATTGTTGTAAAATGAAATTAATAACCTTTATTAATTCATTTTCATATGGCCATGTAATTTCTTTAGTCTAACTCATTAAATGACCCAAGATTTGTCATAAATACATAATGAACAAATTCTTTTTCAATCACTCATATTCTTTTTTTACTTCATATCTAACATCAGTTTGTATGATCATCTCGTCAAAGACAATATTGAGTTGTATCAAAACATGAAGTTCATCGTATTGGAATCTATGGTGATTTTCAGGTTAGAGAATTAAGTTAATATTACTGCATGAGAACTAATTATGATAGTTTATTCATGTAGTATTCTAACAGCAGGTCTGTCCAATATAATATTTCTTAAAATATATATTTATATGTTTGAATTAATATTTGAAATCCATGACTAATAAAATATAATCATTAATCAAAACACATGCTAGTCTTCATTCATTATTATCCTAATAATAATGACTGATTAGAGACAATTTAGAATAAAATTCTTTACACTTAAAGATTTTAGTATCAAGTCAAATGTTTAATGACATTAGGTAGAATTAACTATTTATTAACTTTATTATTTAATTATAAATACAGTATAATAGAGATATTTAATAAAAATGCAATAATGACATTATGAAAAATGTCCATTACAAAAATTAGGTCCAGGGCACAACACTATCAAGAACAACTACAACCAAGGAGGCATGGCAAAAGTTGGCAACAACATATGCGACTGGCTTACGTACACATGTTTAATAGTTTAGGGCTCAATTGTCAAAGATTCAACATAATAATGATGATATTCCAAAATACATACCATGAATAAAGATGATTTCAGATTAGTTATCGATTCTTCAGCATTCAGTCTTTAAAGATGACTTAATTGATGCAATCTTGGCAGGACTAAGGCTTGTTTATCACCTTATTGTTTAAGCAATTCAAGCTCATTTAGAATATGTTACTTCTAAAGACATGTTTAGCCTTCTCTTAAGCGAAGAGATGTAGTTCTCTTTATATGTTGTTTCTGTAGATGGCACAACACTAAGCACGCATTTTTTAGCATGACAAAATTTCTTTCAACAAATAAGAGGAAAAGGTCGTATGAGTGGCTGTTGTGGACATAGTAATCCCTCGATAGTAGTAAGATCAGTTTTTTTATCATAATATTCATTGCAAGACAGAACCAATATAGTCTATCATAATTATTAAGGAATAGGATATGTGGTGTGACAATGTCCCTCTATAAAAATTCAAACTGATAAATGAATTCAGTAAAACACAAACACTACATCTCATATTGCTTCAACAATCCATAGTCTTCTCAATCATAGATAGTTGACACTAGAGCAAATCATAATCTAACAATAGATCTTGAAAATTTATGGATCCATTTTGAGTATACTATCTAAAAGAGGTTACTATTAGCAATGGTAAAACTCTTTCAATTCTTAATGTTGGCTTTATTACTTTTTCTTGGTGACAAACCATTTAATCTCAACAACATATTATATGTTCCTAATTCTGGTCAAAATTTACAATCTATTAGTAGATTTACTTGTGTTCATCAAGGTTTTATTGAATTTTTTATAACTTATTTCTTGATTAAGGATATTCACAAGAATGAGGCACAAAAGGTTTGATTGATCATGGTTTTTACTCACTATTCTTAGAACCTCTTTATTGTCCAATCAATTCCATTTAAGTTGATATGTCCTCTCTTTCACATGGCATGCACTTTTAGGACATGCGTTAATAAAATTGTTTGGCAAGCTCTGTAATAGTCAAATATTTCCATTTCTAGCAGTAATTTTCATTCTTTTTATCATGCTTGTAGTATTGGTAAAATTCATAAGCTACCATTTTCTAGTTCTCATTTTTAAGCTTATGGACCCTTAAACTTAGTTTGTTCTTATTTCCAAGGACCATCTCCAATAGATTCAATAAATGAGAATCATTATTATAAGTTATTTTATGATCATTATAGTAAAGATTCTTAGATTTATTTCATAAAGTATAAGTCTGAAGTTATAAATTGTTTTATTAAATTTAGGCATGTTGTGGAAAAATTTTTGGTAAGCAAATCAAATGTTTTTAAGTTGATTGGGGGGTGAGTATTAAGCATTAACAACAAAGTTCTTGTCCCTACACTCTTGAACAAAATGGTTGTGCAAATAGAAAATGTAGACATATCACTAAAATAGGTTATGCAATTTTACAACATGCCTCTATTCCATTTAAATTTTAGGAACATGGTTTTGTTGCAACTGTTCACTCGTAAATCAATTGCCAAGCCCAAGATTGAAAGACAAAGTCCATTTGAAGCGTTTTTCCAAACTAACCCATATTATGAGATGTTATATGTGTTTTGATGTTTAAGTTATATTTAGCTTAAGCCATATGTGTTGGACTAGGATAGTTAATCCTAAGTTTAGAACCTTTTTTGATTTTGACAAAGGAGATTGGTCATTACTAATATTTTTATTAAGTGTTGATCTTGCAGAAAAATAAGTCT